>PVKE010026852.1:0-22007 GCA_004027555.1 Craseonycteris thonglongyai
GAGAGAAAAAGAGAAAAGAAAAAGGGAGGGGAAGGAGAGAGAGAGAGAGAGAGACAGAGAAAGAGAGAAAGGGAGAGGGAAAAGGAGAAGGAGGAGGAGAAAGAGAAGAAGGAGAAAAAGAATAGAACAATTATTCGAAATCGAGAGCAATGATGAATGCAAAGGTATTTCTTTAATTACATAAAAGAGAGAAAGAAAAAGTTCAGCAATGAAAGCATTCTTTTTTTGGTAATAGAAAAATATCAACAGGACATAGTATATAATGTGACTGGGGTGACCCTGTTTGAATCAGGTTAACACTAACATTTCTAAAAAAAATCTCTATTTATTGAGGGCCAGTGAACACAAGGTGACTGTTACACTTCTGTTTTAACAATCTACTTGTAAAATTTCAGAAAAGAATTACTACCCATTAGAGTTATCAAGACTAAATTAAGCATTCAATTCAAGTGCTGAGTTATTGTATTTATAATCAACTATACAAAAAAAGATGCAATTTTTGTCAGGCCATGAAATCTTTCTCTTTAAGCCTGTTTTAAATTTAAATGCCAACTGTTCAAAAACTACCTGAGGAAGCTATCACAGAAGACAGTGTTGAGATTGACAGCTATGAGACTGGAATGAGAGAAAGTAGAAATTCACTAGAAAGCATATATATTAAGTGAACTAATTACTATTATTATTTATTTATTTATTTAAAGATTTTATTGTTTAAGAGAAGGAGAGAGAGAGAGAGAAGGGGGAGGGCCCAGAGCAGTCTCCATAGTTGTACATCATTAGCTATGACACGGTTTCATTCCACACAGGTGGACGTGGGGCTGCATAGGGCAGAAAGTGAACTGGGGGTCTCTCACATGGGAGGTGAGAACCTTTGCTGCCATTCTGTCAGGTACAGTTGTGCTGCAGTTCAACATATTGGTTTTCACAGGCCGGGGCCAGAATTCAATTCCTGAATCTCGCAGTTGCAAGGCAAGCACTCAACCTGCTGAGCCATCCTGGTATCCTGAGAACTAATTATTTTTTAGTTATTGAGCCTACTAAACAATTGTTGTGCTTAAGTACTTGGCATGAGTAATATATTTTTATTCCTATACGATTTCCTTATTTTTCAGGTAAAGACCATAAGACTAGCTGATAGGCTCTAATCTGCACAAAGTTGTTTCTGTATTTCAAAGTACTTCATAAATGGTGAGGAAAAAAACCTAATTGTTCGTTCCACTATAATTCATAGATATTGTGCTAAAGTTTAATAAATAAAAGAAACACAGGTGCTTAAGATCATTTTTTAGCAAACCAAGCTTATATTGAACAATCTTTAACCTCAGAAAACTTAAAAGAATTGATGGCATTGCTTATCTCCTTCCCTCAAAAAGTCATTCTCTGTCATTCAAATAGTTCATTTGAACTTTGCTATACAATTCATTAGAGTCTTTGACATTTGTCACTACTATTGTTTATAAGGTTATTGTTAATTTTCAACAACAAAGAATTATTTAAAAGTTAAATATTTCTTTCCTATAGGCAGAACTCTAAAATAATTTGGGTTAATGTATGTTTTTGAGAATAATCCTTGATCTTCCCAGTAAAATATTCATATACATATATTCAGAGTTTACTTTGTATTTTAGTATTGTGATGTGAAAATGATTTTCTTCTAAATATATCTCTTATTGTTTCTCTAATATGTGTGCCAAATTTTTTACCTTTGAATGTTTAGTCACACTTATCTCCTACCTTGAAAATCTTATGTCTGTTCCCATAGTAGTAAGATCCCAGCCATACTTTAGGCCCACAATAGCAATAACCTTTCCCAAAAGTAGTAGTATTATGAGAACTTAACCTTATTACACAAAGCTTAACTATTTTAATGACTTCCTTGAAGCATTAATAAGGTGAAATTTTAGATTACCATCTTGCTTGTGGAAGCTACCTAAAAATTAACAATAAAAACATATTACTTGCCTATATTTAAAATATTGCAGCTTATTAACTTCAAAACAGTGGATGAAAATAAGAATAGACTTTTTTGATGTCTATTTGTTCCTTAACGTACAGCTGCAATTTCCTTTCCAATGGTTATTTCCAACATCCTATTAAGTTGAGATAATTTTTAATAACCACATTCTCTGCAATGTTTTTATTATAAACATCTATAAATAAAAAGTGAAAATCTTTGATGATGCCTACCAATTAAGAAAAAGGTATTACAAAGTTGCAAGTCTTACTGAAATATCCCTGGGCCAACTTTGAAAATAATAAGCCTGTGAATCCTCTACTCCCTGTGAAACCTCTACTCCCAACTGAATCTAGAGAAGTCCCATTTTTTAAAAATGAAAATTTAAACCCAATATTCAAAAGAGAGCCCATATACACATTCAACAAAATATAGTGAGAATCTGACGCCTGTAACATGACTGTGAATACAAATTATATTATGGTGGATATTAGCCCTTAAGAAATTCACATTGTAAATGCATTTATTTCCATAAAGGCTAGACCTTTATAGTGAGAGAAATCATTTCATTGCTCTATAACTGGCTATAGTAGAGAAAAGAGGGCTTTATAATGGTCAGATAAAGAAATAATTAAATCTAAAACAAATATGCTTGGGTTTAAACATAAGTTAAATAGTGATAAATTCCTAGGGTTTTGCTTTTCTTCCCCACTGATCTCCAGCAATTTAAGTAGTTTTAGCAGGTTCTAAGGAAATGTGTCAACTGTATGTATGACTTTTTTTTTCCCCAGAGCTGAAACCACTAGGTTTGCCATCTTGAGCAAACTGATTAACCTCTCTATGGATCACTTTTCTTGCCAGAAATAATGTGTCATCATGATTTTGGAATTCTGATGTGATTCTACATCTCAAGTTCTTTAAAGAATGTCTGTCTTAAAGTATGAATTCAACAGATATTAGAGAAGTGTACATAAACAACATGTTTCAAAACTAGATATACAATCGCAAATGAATGTAAAAGTGAAATTTATAGAAAACTAAGAGCCAGAACATTATGTAGCATATCTAAAGTCATATCATTAAAATAAGGGTAGAGCTTTTCCTACATAACAGTATCTTTAATCCCAATTTAAACACTTGCTAAAAGTTTAAAAGAGGGTCAAAGGTAAAAAGAAAAAAGAAATTAAATAATAGAGTCCCTATCAGCTTTTCACCTAATGGTTTTAGTAGTTACTAATGGTCACTGCCAGCATGTATGAAAAGGAAAAAGAAACCAATGACAAAGTAAGCTCGAAAGATATAAATTAATGGTATATGGGGAAGCCAGGATGGCTCAGTGGGTTAAGTGCTCACTTTGCAGCTCTGGGGACCGAGGATCGAGGATCGAATCCCGGCCCCAGCCCGTGCGGAACCATGTGCTGAACTGGGAGATCCCCCAGTTCAGCTCTCTCTCTGTCTCTGTATCTCTCTCTCTCTCTCTCTCTTTCTCTCTCTGTCAAAATAAATAAATAAATAAATAAATATATAAAAAAAGATTTATTTATTTAATTAATTAATTAATTAATTAATGGTATAAAATAGAGAATTCAAGTATTGATCTTAAAACTCACCAGTGACCTAAGTGAGAGCAACTGGAAATATAGTAATTGGGACAATAGCCAATGAGTGAAATAAGAAAATAATATTATGTAAATTAAGTATATATTATTAAGCTAATTATTACATATAAATTGTCAATATCTAAAAATATAAGGGTAATAAGCTACAGTGGCATTAAATAAGAAGAAATACTGTCATACCAACTATATTTATTATTTTAAAAAACTCAAAAACTAGTCATATACTCATCTCTGTATACCAATAATAAATATTTTACACATCAAAGTACTTCACTGGAAAAACCTCACAGAAAGAGAGGCTAAAACTATAGAAATACCATTTTCCAAATTTGTGATTTATGTAGCAACAGGCACATGACAAATTAAGTTTTCTAAAGGCAACAGTCTGTGTTGAATTACATGAATTATAACAGTCATAATATCATAAAGTACTGTTATTTTAATGCAAAACATTAATCAGTTGTTTTCAACTTAAAGGTGGACATTTACCTGCTTTTGAAAGGGAAGAATTACATTTACTTAGTTACCTTTCTTTAACTTTATGTTAGCTTTATCCTCTTCTATAGTTCCTCCCCCTAAATATTAACAATAGTAATGAATCTAGAAGCAGTAGCATAAATTTATGTTCTTAGAGCACAGAGAAGAGTGGTTATTTTTGACTTTCCACAAAGGAGAACACCCAGATAAAATTTTTCTTGGGTTATTTTCATTGGGTATTTAATATTCTGAGGAGCATTTGTAAAATAAATGAAAGTGGTACATGGGGACATCATTTCATCAGGATTCAGTTAAAAGGCATTCCACTATGGAGATGAATAGAAGCATAAATACAAAAAGTACTTACCACCCAGAGCTATACATACAAATGAAAGCAAATAAATAAAATAAATAAATAAATAAGCTGTTCCTTTCTTTTTGAGGCCAAGTTGACTTTCATGGTAAGCTTAGTATGAGGTAATTCCCATATATAGTTAGCAAGTGTTTCAGATCAGATAAACTAAAATTTCAGATAAATTGTCAAGTATTACCAAAATTTAAAGCATAAATTCTGAATGACTAACTTAAAGTCCTCAAATATCCTTTTTTTAAAATATTTTTTAAGTTTATTTATTTTATTAATTTTTGACACAGAGAGAGAGAGAGAGAGAGAGATAGAACTGAACTGGGGTAGCTCCCAGTTCAGCATATGGTTCCGCACGGACCAGGGCCGGGATTCGATCCTCGGTCCCCAGCACTGCAAAGTGAGCGCTTTACCCACTGAGCCATCCCAGCTTCCCCTCAAATATCTTAATCTTTGGTCATTTATCTTCTAAATTTTGGTCATCCATAATTGCATGTCATAATAGCCTGAGATCTACCTGGATTTCAATAGAGAAAATGTGCCTTAATATTAAAAAGCAGAGTATTTAACTCAAGTAGTAGGCTGACCAGATGCACTGTTTTAATGGGGCAGAAAACAACGGTACCATCCCATTTCAAATGGTACATATGGTCAGCTTACTGACATCTTAAATTTAGCTCAGTGAGTCTAGGTTGACCATATGTACTATTTAAAAAGGGACAATACGGTGGTTTTCTGACCCCTTTAAAACAGTACAACTGGGGACTGCTGGGATGGCTTAGCAGATTGAGTATTTGTCTTGCAGCCCTGGGGTCCAAGGATCAAATCCCAGCCCTGGCCCTGCTGAACTGGAGTGTTCTCCCAGTACAATTGTCACCGGGGCAAGCTCCATGCAGGAAGGCCCTCGTCTGGTTTCTGCCCTGTGCAGCCCCGTGCCCACCTGTGGAATAAAACTATGTAGAAAAACAATGACATGCGACTATTGAGATGGTTCTGGGCCCCCACCTTTCTCTCTGTATCTCTCTTTATCAAAAACAATAATAAATAAATCTTTAAAACAGTATGTCTGGTCAGCCTATCAATTAGTCAATAGATATAATTCCTCTAAAAAGTTGTCATCCCTTGTTTGAGAAATAAGTAAAAGAAGGTTCTCTGGAATGAGATATACATACAAAAAGAATAGAATAAACGGGAATTATGATAGGAAGGATTTATAAGCTCCTAGGAAGAAATGCCAAGAGGAAGAAATTAACAGCACATAACGAGGAAAAGAGAGTCAGAATCATCAGTGGACAATTATGAAACAGGAGTGACAGGAAAGGGGTGAACACGAATGTACTATGCAATTGCAATAGACATTTATATTTTAGCAGCTGTGTCTGGCCTCCTTTGATATACTATCTCACTATTCACTCCCATTTCTGCCCGGGGGGGGGGGGGGGAAGGAATATGGTTGTAAGAATAGGAGGTTTTCATTAAACACACTATTATATTTCTCTGCCTCATTTTTAGAGCAATAACTGTTGGCAATGAGGGAATTGGCTATCAGAAAAAAACTTATACAGACATTATTTATTGAATATATTTTCCTTGATTTTGTTTTATGAACATATAGGTTGTAAGAGCAATTTGAGAATTTGCTTGCCTAGTATATTTGCGTACATGGTGTGCTTACATAAATATAACACCTGTACCCAGTTTATGTTCCACATGAGAAAAATGCTGCACTGTCTTCCTCCCTTGCTGCTTAGTCTCTCGTTGCTTTTGCTTTGTGTGTGTGCGTCAAGGCGGGCACTTAGTCAGTGGACCCCCTGCGATCAGAAAACATGCCTATGCTTTACTGGCAGCTATTATGTTACCAGCTCTTGGACACAGTATCATGCATACAGTAAGCACTTGCTTTCTGCCAGACTTTAAAAGGCCAAAGTCACAGCACCTTGTTGCAATAGTTCTGTCTGTCTTAAGTGGAAGCATTACAAAATGTTTCTCCATGTCAAATCACTCCTAGTAGCAAAATCTTTAGAGAATGGTGACATATTAGTTCTTTGCTAATATGATTAAAACAGTGATGAGCACTTCAAGACTATATTTAGCACTCAAAAAACTTGCTTTTCATAGGTAAAAACTGATTTTTATTTATAGCTTCAACTCTAACATAAAGCCTTTAAGCAAAAATCATTTTTCTCACCTGTCTTCTTTGTTCTATCATTTAATATATCACTTATTATTTGTTATTTTATCTATTTCATAGCTGTCTTCCTCAGTAAACTATCAGCTCTTTGCAGGAAATATCCATTTAATAATCAGTTTAATAGATTGGTATATTCAGATATTTATTTAATTATAGTTTTTTCATAAGAAACAACTTATAGCAGCTTACAGAAAAATATAAAATATAATATAAATAAAAAATAAAGAAAAATACATATGCGAGGAATTTTTATTGACATGAAACAGAACAACAATATTAATGATCTAAAAATGCATATTGTAGATCAAGGTTTTTCTCAACTGCAGCTTACGATCCATTAATGAGTCATGACTAGCATTTTAAAATATTAATATTAACTAGAAAAATATAATGGCTAATATTAAAATATATTACATGTACTGTTTTTATATGGTGTGTTCTCTTCAAAAAGTTTCAGGCATAGACTTATCTTTTCTATTATCTTAATGTTGATTCCATGATTTCTGTAAGGCAGGCCAAAGCTAAAAGCGAAATCTAATTTTCATGCTTTATGAAGACATAAACCAGGTAACTGATCAATAAATTACAAATATTTCTAAAGCTATAATTAGGAAGGGATTTCTTCTGAGGATATTCATAACAAAGGCCTTGCATACAGCAATTTTCCATGTTCTCACACAGATCCTTTGGTTGATGCAACTTACCCATCATAGTTCCTCTAAATATAAACCAGTAGCATCAGTTAAACCTAGCAGAGGTCAGTAAACCCACTTCTATAGGACGTCATAGCAACGTGATACAAATAGCCTAGTCTATGTTTCTGAGTGAATGAATTATAAAGAAAATGAATGCCAAAGGATTCAACCTGTCTACTTGTTTAAGCAGTTTAAACTTTGATTCATTGAAATTAAGCAACTGTTATAAAGAGCACATATATATAGGGATATTAAAGCCCAGTGAACTGTAATATTAGCTTCTCTAACCTGCTTTTGACAAAATTGTTCATAGGAGTAAAGAAGGATCAGGTGGACTTGGTCAAAAGAAATAAAAAAAGAGAGGGTGGTAGGGGAGAACTTAAGCAGATGTTTACTGCATGAGAGATATACATAGTATCTAGAAATGAGTCTATGTAATATGCTATTATGGATTTTTATCTTCAAAGGATTATAAACTTGGGAAAGTGATTTGCCTTCTCTAAGCCTCAGATCTCACCTTTAAAAATGTAATGATAATGCTACTGGATAGAACAGGGATGATCCCTTTGTGCTCACCAAAACTGTTACCGGAGGGAAACCCAGTGCAGGCCCATAGAGCCTCTGCCATTCAGCCATTAGACCAACACAGGAGTTGGGTTACAGAATACGCGATTTACAGAGCACCACTACCTAGTGGGTTTCCACTATCAAAGACTGCCTGTCTCCTCCAGCCAGGCTAGCCTGGTGCATGCCAAGTCAGCTGCTCCCTGCAAACCAAACCTCCACATCTCCAGTGCTGCTCTTCGGAGCTCTGTCTTGAGGGTCAAGCCAGCTGCCACGACCCAAGTGCCCTTCTGCTGTGCCCATCTGCTCCTCTTGTCTGCTGTCTCTTGCTACTGCCCTCCTTGTTTTATATCCCTGCATGGAAGGCCATAGGAGAGGCCTTCTTTCCCTGTCAATTATGGCCCATTACCATTAATTACCTCCACCTACGCTAGCTTAGATCTTTGTCAATTGTGGTCAACTAACACCAGTAAATCCTACCCTCTTAGCCCCTAGAACCTTCATCCTAAGGGGAAAGAGATAAATCCAGGTGCTGCCCTGAGGAGCCTCCTCCTTCTAGGCTCCTTCCTTCTTCACTCTCTTACAATAATACCTACCTGGCCAAGTTGCAAAAATCAAATATAATGAGGATAAAGTTCTTAGCATTAAGAATCAAAAGAATAAGCACTTTTACTATTATATCTTTTTCTTTTTTTTCTTTACCCTTCATATTCTTTATTCTCATTGTCTTCCCTGAAGACTTCATTACATTTTTTCCTTTATATGAATAACTGCAAAATCTCCTTCCCTCTCTGCTCTTGTGAATCTCAGTCCTGCACTTACCATTACTTAGCCAATATCCCAAAGGCAACATAAATGAGATTTAGATAAACTCAGACTGATTTATTACAGAATCAAGGAGTTCTACAGGATATTCTAATGCCTTTATCAGTTATGACTTAAGTTTCATTCTCTCTCGCCAATTAGCCAGTTATTTCCCTCTGATGTTTTGATGTCACATTTTTAACCAACATTGCAAAATAGAACCTGTTATCTTTCTTGCCAAAGCAGCCACTGAGTCTGATTCTTTGTTTCTAATATCAATTTCAAGATAATCCATAGCAAGGATTGAACCTCAAATGATAAGAATTAGCAGGAACAAATTTTCTGGATAAGTTACGATTTATATCCAGAAATTCAACAGTTTTTTTTATTTGTTCTTTCGTTTGTTTTTAATCTTAATTATTTGGAATCAAAGTTTTTCACATGCACGTAATTGCTTTAAATGGAGTAAACCAGGGCTCTTTTTTTAGCACTTGTTATGGAAGACTTACCATCATGAACTTTGTCGCAAAAATGTAAGGAACTAATAAATGTAGATTATATCTTTCCTTTAAGTGCTTCTATTTCTATCAACTTAAAGGAAGAATTTTAATTGGTTAATGCTTCTGGAACTGGATATGTGAATTGCCTATAAGAATAGGTATTAATTCCAAATAAATGAACTCACATTTATTTCCAAATAAATGAACTCACATGTTCATTTATTAGTGAGCATCTAGAGAGCATGTCTAATAGCAAAGTATAAAGGTCTTTTAAAAATCTTTTATGACTTCTAAGAGGTTTTAGTTTTAGATTGTCCTATGAGAGTATTTTGGTTGTTATGGTGGTTCCTGACCAGGTAAATCTTTGTCATTTGTGTTACATATTACACACTAAGGATGATTTTTTAAAAGTTTTATTTAAATTTTTTCCTCCAAAATATTTTTTTGTACTTTTGTTTTGTTTTGTTATTTACTCTACATGCTCCAAAACTTCAGATGCTCAAATATTACAACTTGCCATTTTAGAGCTTCAGTAATTATATGCCAGATTAAATAAGTTAAATGCTTTAACTTTACATTAATAGAGTATGTGAACCTTAGCAAGAATTCATCAAATTTTAGTCTTTCTTCCAAGGGGCTCGTAAGACCGAATATTCCCTAAATACCTTGCCACTTTTCTAATATAATTTTCTTGATCTTAAGTGATTTTGTATTCCTCTGCTCTCTATGAAGCCGGTATAACCCTTCTTCTGATTTCTATTCTCTTTTCCCTACCCTTGCATAATTCACATGTATCATTTGTATGTCATTAAGTGCTCATTCACTGACTGTCTTATAGTGCTATTTGGTCTTTAGTGTGTTTCTTTTCAAAACTGTTTACCTTATGTTAAATCTCTAGAAAGGATATCTTCTATGGACCTTAACTTTGTACAGGGAAGTAAGTTGTAATAAACAATTGTTGAAGCCAAATAAATACCATATTAGATTTTTATAATATATTTAATACGTTATTCTATATGTATGTAACTGTATCATTATTGAATAATAGCCTGTTAAAGTATATCTCCTGGGCATACTATGCAGCCTATAAATACATTCATTTCAATTATTCCAAAGACCTGAATAGCATTATTCACTGTGGATCTGAAAATAATTTCAAACATTTCATCCTTGTAGTTATGATTCAGATTTCACAGATGCAATAACCATTGAATACACACACACACACACACATACACATACATACACCATAAGTAAAGTCATTTTAGAACCTGAAGGTCTGATTAAATGAATTGTGTTATATAAAATTTTAAATATTCTATGTTCAAATAAGAACTTTCATCGTATTCAACTGTTGTTCCTATGAGTGCCCACATCATTATTCTATGAGAATAATTTAAAATGTTCTATGTAATTTTATACATTTTGTGCATGTGGAAAGGTATACATATAGCAACTGAAATATATTTTTATTTAAAAAAAAATTTACCAGATATCTATAACCACCTTAACCATTGTAATATGATATTTCTGTAATCTATAGATTAAATATAATGTTAATCAATCTGCCAAAGATTATATTACTGCATTTTCAGTATTAGTTATGCTGTATACACTTTGCTCTAATATTAGGCTTTACAGTAATTCAAATAGGTAAATGTGGAATGAGTACTGTGTGTCGGGCACTATAATTAAAATAATGCAGGGAACTCAGTCTAATGAGAGAGACAACCTATTATGTTCCAATGTAATTTCTAAAACACAAATCATAGTTAAAGGCACTGAAGGTGAATAAACTTCACTAATATATGAAATGGAGGCAAGCTGTCCAAAGATGTCTTAATTTATTTATTTTTGATAGGGAGAGAGAGAGAGATACAGAGACAGAGAGAACTGAACTGGGGGAGCTCCCAGTTCAGCATATGGTTCCGCACGGGCCAGGGCCGGGATTCGATCCTCGGTCCCCGGGGCTTAAAGATGTCTTTATAGAGATTTAACATTTAAGCTTGATCTCTATGGATAAATATAATTTTTATCATATAGAAAAAGAAAAAGTGAAGTTTTCTGGAAGAAGGGTAAAAGTGGAAAGTACTCTCTCTGACAGTATAAAAATCATGGTCGGTTGAGTAGCAAGAAGTTCAGGGGAAGCCGGGATGGCTCAGTGGGTTAAGCGCTCACTTTGCAGTGCTGGGGACCTAGGATCGAATCCCGGCCCCGGCCTGTGCGGAACCATATGCTGAACTGGGAGCTCCCCCGGTCCAGTTCTCTCTCTGTATCTCTCTCTTTCTCTCTCAAAAATAAATAAAAAAATATATATATATTTTGGGGGAAGCCGGGATGGCTCAGTGGGTTAAGTGCTCACTTTGCAGTGCCGGGCACCGAGGATCGAATCCCGGCCCCGGCCCATGCGGAACCATATGCTGAACTGGGAGCTCCCCCAGTTCAGTTCTCTCTCTGTCTCTGTATCTCTCTCTCTCTCTCAAAAGTAAAAATAAATAAAAATATATTTTAAGAAAAAAACCACAATGCATCATTTTAGGCTGCTCCTATTGAGGACAGCCAGCTGACAATTTTGTCGGTCTTTAATTCCCACCGCTGGAACTCAGGGACTTCGTTCATCCAGGCTGGTTCCTGGTAAAAGCTGATGTAATACAATGTCCCATGGAAGGTGATAAAAGGCCAGCAGCAAAGTGAGGGGACAGAGGAGGAGGGTCTGGCACAACTAGACAATTCACAGATAAGCAGACAGCACAAGAATATGTTTCATATACTAGACCATGTGAAGCTATGTAACCTCTATATTTCATTATTTTCTGTATTTTTTTTATAAACAAGGGGCATTTGTAAGGCTCACTGCTAGCTTACCTTCCCAAAAGTTTGTATTTATTTATACTCCCTCAATTATTCCCACATCTTTACAAACATAGGTAATTATTTTAAAAGTTATTCAATTAGGGGAAGCTGGGATGGCTCAGTGGGTTGAGCACTTGCTTTGCAGCCCCGGAGTCTGAGAATCGAATCCCGGCTCTGGCCCATGCAGAGCCATATGCTGAACTGGGGTGTGCCCCCAGTTCAGTTCTTGCTGGGGCCTTTGCAGGAGGCGCCTGGCCCAGTTCCTGCCCTGTGCAGCCCCGCACCCACCTGTGGTGTAAAACTATGTGGAAGGCTAATGCTGTCAACTATGGAGACTGCTCTGGGCCATCCCCCTTCTCTCTGTCTCTCTTTGTCTGTCTCTCTGTCTGTCAAGAACCAATAAAAATAAGTCTTTAAAACAACAAAAGAAAAGTTAAAAAAAAAAAAAAAGAAGTTCAATGTATTAGTTTGGGTATAAATAGAGGGTAAGCATTACTGAAAATAAAATAGTTGATTGTGATTGGGATCATATTCTGATGATAACTTGGTGGTCACAATAAGAAGTTTGGTTTTTAAAGGTAATGTAGGACTATGAGATATGTATAAGCAGAGGAATGGCATTGTTAAGAATGTGTGTATTAAACTCTAATTTTAGAATAAGTGGGCAAAATTGACTTAAGAGGGTAAAAAAATGGAGCTAAGGAGACATGTTACGACACTATTAAGCAAGGACAGAAAGGAAGAGTGAACAAAGGTAGTGATCATGAAAATGAAGAAAAGAGAACACAAATTAAAGGAAAATTTTGAAGGTGGAACTAATGTGACTTCAACATATTATATAGGGAAGTTGAGAGACAATTTAAGGCAACTTTCAGCTTTTTAGATAGGTGAAATCAACAAAGAATGAATACAGGCCACTAAAATTGTCAGTTTAGTTGTGATTGGTAATCTTTCAGAGTACAGATAAGAACAAAGGTGAATTTATGGGGACAAAAAATGAAGGCGGTATTTAATTGCATTCCTAGGGATTGATATGAATCTCAAAAAAAGAAAAGTGAGGTAAAAATCTGATATTTACTCATTTGCCATTTTTTCCATAAGGTTACATTAAATAAATAAAGCAATCTGAATAATATGTAAATAAAAGGAAATAAGTCAGACAGATGAAGATAAATAGCATATGAGTTAATTTATAGTTGGAATTCTAAAAACAAAATAACTAAACAAACAAAACAGAAACAAACTCATAGACACAGAGAATAAACTGACGGTTGCCAGATAAGAGGGGGCTTGGGAGGCTGGATGAAAAACATAAAGAGGCTAAGAAGTACAAATTTATAGTTGAAAAATACTAACAAGGAGGCAAAGTCAGTAATATTGTAATAACTATACATGGTGTAAGGTGGGTGTAAGACTTACAGGGGGATCACTTTGTAAATTATATAAATGTCTAACCACTATGCTGTACACCTGAAACTAATATAATATTGAATGTTAATTATAATTAAAAAATAAAAAAAAATTATAAATAAATATACACCTTTCATACTTATAACTTTTTTTTTTTTTAACTAAGGATTGGTAAAATTCAAATCTCATCAAGTCACCAGAATCAGAAAAATCAAGATTTATTTTTTGGGTATTGTAAGAGGCAAGATAGCTCCTTTTACATCTTGACAGCTGTGGTGGAGTAAATATTTTCAATCGTCTAAACTCTTCTGTTTCCACACTCATTAATGCATGCAATTAGTAGAAACTTGGCATTGACTAACTTGATTGACATGTGTTTATTTTCTCTTCCTCAGACTGTGGGATCACAGCATGAGAATAATGAAAGAAAAGCTGTAATTTGCAACCGTGGATAGTATGGCTATTTATTGTAATCATACTTACAACTGGACCTGGTGGACCCTGGGGACCTTCTCCTCCTTTCAGTCCAGGTGCACCCTGGGAAAAAGTAAAAATGCCAAGAAAATGAATCGATGTGAACTACATATAAATAGGAGATGTGTGATGGATAAAATGAGGGTATTAGGAAGTATTTTAGACTTACTGCTAGATATATTATAATACATACTGCTAATCATATTGTGATAAATAGTGCATATGCTTACATATTTCCCCTAATGACTCACATACTTTTAATTAGTTTACTAATGAGCAATTTTATTCACACGCTTTATTTATCTATATGTTGATTATACCTGAGCTCCAGAAAGACCTCTTTCACCTGGGAAACCACGTAGTCCTGCTGGTCCATCTTTCCCTGAGATTCCTTGAGGACCTGGGTCACCCTAGGGAATATTACATACACCTATCACAGGCAGTAATCACAATCCATGTTTCCACAAGCAAACTTATGATCACCTCTAATCTACTGCAAGTAAAGCAATCAACAGCGTTTAGTGATGAAGATATTATGTGGAATGCCATATACATTAAAATAAATTAAGCACTACCTATATTATAGAGTGAATGTAAATGGATCAAGTTTTACTGTCAGTCATGCCTTGAAGTACAAAAAGCTGAATATTTTACTGACAGTTTTTCAAATTCCAGGTCAACATTGTAAGGATCTATGGACAAGTGATAAGAAGCTGAAGTGAAAAGTAAATATTTTCAGCCAGGAAAAGTCCTTGAGCATGTTGTACCTTTGCACCTTCTTTTCCTGCAGCACCTGGAAGACCCTGCTCACCAGGAGGGCCAGGAGGACCAGGATGTCCACGCTCACCTATTGGACCAGTCTCACCAGTGGGGCCCTATATTTGAAAAGCCAAACCTCATCAAATTGCTTTTCCATTCTTGGCAAAGATAACACAAACCGCAAATAAATATTACTGTCTTTCACAGAGGTTTATCATTCTCCTTTAATTTCATGATGTCCTACAAAACATTTAACATAAAGCTCTGAAAGTAGCATATCTGGTAGGAATATCAAAAATGTCACATAGAATTTTAGGTAGAATATGAGTGTACAAGTGAAATACACAGAAATTCAAAGGGCTAGTTTTTTTGTTTGCTTAATAGCAGAATTGCTTCAGAGTGGGGACAGTCCGTGTATCGTTAAAATCTGTAGTTTTAACTATAGTTCTGTCCTCTTCCTTGTTTTACATAAGGTGTCAAACGAGTTTTAAAGCAAAAGAGGCATTGGTACATCGCTAACTACTCAATGAATGACTGCTTGGTAATAATGCAGGCTCCCTGGAACCCAAACAACTGGAGTGAGTCACCTTGGGATTTCCCTGGTTGGATTTGTCCCCACTGTTAATCTATATTCCTTGGACACAGTCTAGAGAATGTGGCAGGGGGATCCTAAAGTAGGGTGACCAGACGTCCTGCTTTTGGTGGGACAGTCCCGATTTTTAACAATTTGTCCCGTGTCCTGCGGCGTTTCTAAAAAGTCCCAATTTTTGGAAAGAATGCACGACAAGCTAGGGAACAGCGGGAGATAGACCAAATTTTTAATCAAGAGCCCCCTCCCTCTCGGTCAATGGTGTCCCACTTGACCAATGTTAAAATCTGGTCACCTTATCCTAAAGGCTAGGAGTTTGAGCTGCTAGTTCCTCCCCTCCAAGGCTCTAACAAATAGCCCAATGCCTTAAATAGCTGCAAATGCCAAAGTGAAAAATGTCAGATCATTTGTGTCCCCTGAGTGGTGGTGTTTTGTGGTACTAGGTTTTAACGAGTTTTCAAGTATAAATAGAGAATGGAGACCAGTTGCTTTCTATCTCCATTTAGAATAAAGCTAAACAAGGAACTTAAATTAAAGATGTATAATGGGAAAGTTTTCAGATGCTAAGGTTGTTAAAACAGTGGAGTTTATTATTGAAGTTGCTTATGGAATATCATTCCCTGTGACTTTTCTAAAAGAAGTGCAACAGATTCTTAGTTTTTGGTCTTGAATAAAGAGCCTTCTGCCCCAAATTTGAGTGTACATTTTTGGGTTTGAATTCATTTAATTATATATTGCTGAAAGTCCCCAAGTTATCATTAATGTGCAAACATTTCCCCCCAAATTCAATTTTTCATGAATATTTAATTGGAATTTCAATAGCAAGAAATGAAAAATTGATCTTAATTTAATGCCTATCACCAGAGACAAAATTGAGCAGTGATTCACATGACTGTACAAAAAAGTCAATGTCAAGTATTGCAATCAATATTGCTCGTATTAAATCACTCCCTTTGTCCTAACACGAAAATATGATTAAATTTGAAATAGGCAATTGGATTTTCTTTCTTAAAAGGATCAATAAAAAATAATCCAATGATGATGCATACTCAAAAGAACACTTGCTTCTTTTATGCCTTAAAGGGAGACAAGAATACAGGTTTCAGAAACCAGCTATCTGCATTAGGTGAAGATGCAATTTCAAAAGGTGTGAGCCCCATAATGATTATATTCTAGTTGGACTCTATTTCCATTTCTGTTCATGGATATATATTAATAACATAATAGGGATCATGTTTTTCATCAATTTTTCTCAGAAAATTATTGTAAAGTTCTTTGAAATAATTTAAAAAGTATTTTTGGAGGAAGCTAATTAATTAGGGAGTATTTCTTTTTTAATTAAAACTGATAGATACCCAGTTAAAAAGAGGCCTTCAGTTCACATAAAAAAAATTTTAAAAAGCAAAAAGAGTATCACACATACTATGTTTTCTTTATGAAAGCAAATAGCATTTTTCTTGGTTCAGGTTTAATCTCTAAATAAAATGATCAAGCAATCAAAGAATTTTTCATTTTGACTCTAATCACACATATTGCTAAAAAAGATGTTATTTTTTGTTTCTATGGGGGAAGGTGTGTTTGGATGTGTTTGAGTACGTTTGAATTACAAAGTATTAAGAACTAATTATAGGCTGAGAAAAGACTATTTAAAACAATAAATAACTAAAACACTTATTCAACTGCTTTTGCTCTTTTGCTATGATTTGTTATTACCAGGGATAAAATGTCATCTGAGTAAACTACATGTGAACTATCCATTTTATACTCGTTACCAGAATAAATATATTATTTTCTGTTCCCATGAATTATTCTCTAGGTACTTAATACTGTAATCCAGATACTGCATCTACTTTTGAGAGACCTTCTGCCTCCTATCTTGAAAAAGCTACCCAACTTTCCTATTACTTAGATGTATTTAAAAAACTACAAATGAATACTTTATTGCTGATGAAAATCATTTTTTGAAGACAAAAATCTTAAGAAATATACATTACAAATAAAATTTTCGAACAAAATTATGTTTAAAAATGGTGCTATGATCAGAATTTCATGTTATTTTCTTTGTAAAATTTCCAACTTATTTTTAATTATTTATTTTAGTCTTCTATTCAGTCATTTCAGTTGAAAAATCACTTTAGTTAAGTAATAGTTTGCTAAAGTTCATTTGATATAGACAAATTGCATATGTAAATATGTTATCCAAAATTTTGAAATACATCATTTTCAATAATAAAAAAATGGGAAGATTTCACTACACTTAGAAAATAAGGATGTAAACAGAAAATTACTCTTGTTGGGCAAATTAAGTAACAGAACATACCTGTGGTCCCACAACACCTCCTGGCCCAGGAGGCCCTGTCTTGCCTTGAAATCCCTAAGAAAAGATCATAATCCATCAAAGCTATATAGGATACAAAACATAAATGAAAATTCTCTGAGATAATTGAATAACACCCGTTAAAAAACTAATTTTGGGGCTAAAATACTTATTTCTAAATGCATATGAGTTATTTTCCAGTTCTCTTTAAAATAAAAATTTACCATTTAATTATTTCACATTATAGTTCAATGACTACTTTCAAAGATTTATTTTTATTGTTTTCTTTTGACAGAGAGAAACAGGCAGAGAGACGCAGAGAGAAGGGGGAGGGCCCAGAGCAGTCTCCATAGTTGACAACATCAGTTTTCCACATAGTTTTACTCTACAGGTGGGCATGGGGCTGCGCAGGGCAGGAACTGGGCTGGGAGCCTCCTGCATAGGCCCCAGCAAGAACTGAACTGGGGGCACACCCAAGTTCAGCATATGGGTCCACCTGGACTGGAGCCGGGATTCGATCCTCGGGCTCCAGGGCTACAAAGTGAGCGCTTAACCCGCTCAGCCATCCAGCTTTCCCTCAATGATTACTTTCAATAAGGTTAAAAAATAAAATAATGGGATGAAGCTGGAGTAAACACATATTTTAGTACTATTCTGCAGGGTCAAATAACAGAAAATTTTAACCTGGCACTGTTCATGGAGTGAATAAATGATTTAGACATTCATAGACACAGTCCACTGGTTCCACACAAAGACAGATATTTACAAATGTATCTTGCATATAATATAGACATTAAAATTAAATTCAGTAGATGTCAGCAGCATGTGCTCACTAAGCAAAGCCTTTGGACATATATTCTGGTATCTGTATTTTTTCAAACTCATGGGTTATTTATTCTGTATGTCTGTATCATGACTGGCAAATTGTTTTCTCATGGGAGTTAACTTACACTTAACAGCTAAGATTCAGAATACTGAGAAAATAAAAAGCATCCAAAAAATTGAATTAAAAGCCTATAGTATTTGCAAAAGTTTTGTTCACTACAACAGACTAGAAACAATAAGGTTTGAAAGCTAAGGGCAGAAACTAGTAGCCCCATGTTTGTATCACAACCTTCCATGCCCAGTAGAAATGTGACTCTTATTCTGATCATCTCTAAGTCTATGTTACATGCCACTGAGCGGGCTCCAACTGCTGGCAACCCTATGAATGAGTGACATACACAGTGTCTCATCCTCAATAGCCCTGTCAGCTCCTGCAGACTCGGGTCTATGGCTTCTTTTAGGAGTCAATCTATCATATATTCGGTCTTCTCTTTTTTTTACTTTCTATTTTTTTTTTATTTTATTTTTTTGTATTGCTGTCTTTTCCCAAAAACCCTGCCTTCTAATGATGTGCCATAAGTAGGATAGCTTCAGTTTTGTCATTTTTGTTTGCAGTGATATTTTAGGCTTCATTAGTTTTAGGGTATTGGTAGAACTCTCCTCCAGCACTGTATTTCAAACAAATCATCTTTTTCCTAGCCTTTCACTTCCCAGCTTTCCCGTCTCTGTACATAGTAATAGGGAATAATATAATGATGCAGGAGATCTTAGCATTGGTCTCCAATGACACATGTTCATAATGATCTTTCCTAATTTTTCCAGTGTTGCTCATCTGAGTTTCAGCCTTTTCTAGAATTCTTGGCTGCAGTCTTCATTTGAATTAATGACAGAACAAAGGTAAGCAATATCTTTAACAATTTCAATGTCTTTGTTGTCTATAGAATCAATGCAAGACTTTGCACTGTGTTTCCGAGACAAATTTGGGTTGTTTCTGTATAATAGAAATTATTTCTAATCATTTCTGGTGACCTTAAGAAGCTTGAATTTTAAGATGTCAGAATAAACCTTCAATGAAAGAATTTCTGAGAAGAAATCTCAAATATACCAAGAGCATACTTAAAAAAATATGGTAATATATATGCATCTATATACACACACACACACACACACACACACATATATATACACATATAGATATAGATATATAGATATATATAGCAAAACACAGCTACTCTGGATTCTGACTCTAGTATGAGAAAAGATGAGATTCAATCTTTTGAATCTCAGTTAGCATAGAATAAAAAAAGAAAGAACTATTCCTGGCTACAGGGTTATTCTCCATTGCTCTTATAAGTAGATTTGAAATCAGAAATATAGTTTTCCAGAAACAATTCTAGCCTTTGTATATGATAAACTACTAAATGAGGACATTCATCCTAGAGTCATCAGTTAGTATGCTATTTTTCCTCTGTGTTTAAATTTCATTGTTATATATAATATGCTTACTTTGTATAGCAGCAGAAATCATTATTAAATTGAAGACAAAAGTGATTTTATAATGGACATTCTCTAGATATCTCTTCTTTAAAAGACATTTGGAAAATATTCTAGAGTTATTCCTGTGAAGCTATGCCACAATTTAGGTAAAAATGATTGGCGACAAGATTTAAATGGAGATTCATTTGTAACTTTGTATTCTTCTTTAGAGAATTTATTTTGTGCTCCTCATGCAGCTGTCATTTCCAGAAAACCCAAGCAATTTTACAATTTGGTCTCACTAAATCATTCTTGACTCTTACAATCTGACTAAAACTAAGAAGCAGTTACATTAGGTACAGTCACTTCCTGAGCAAAATAGGAATTGGGCTGCTGCTGATAGATTGTTTCTCCTATGCAGAGAATCACCAAGTTTTCAGATTTGTTATTGTGCACTGCGATGCAACTCCAAATATGTCTTCATGCTGGCAACATGCTCTAAAATGATTTGCAGCCACATAGTCAAAAGCAGTCGGTGTTGTAATTTCCTTAAGAAAATTGGAGGAAATTAATCAATGGTGAGAACCAAAAAATTGATTCCAAGAAAACATGCTAATCCACAAAACTTTCTGATTAGATTAACATCCTACTGGAATAGCCAGACACATGGTGCTGCAAAAGTAGCAGAAGAAAACAAACAAACCCACTAGAATCCTTAAACCATAGTTGAGCTGCTAGTTTCATTTTCCCTCTGACAAGCCATTGTTATATGCATACATTTTTCAGTTTATCTATCTGTTATATTCTTCATAATTAAAAAATAAAATTCAGTTACATGTGTCCATTTACATTTTCCTACTTGAAGCAAGAGGATGCATTTGACATAGCTACAGAACAATAACAGCTTTATGGTCCCAACATCAGAAAATATTTCACCCCTGAGAAACTGAATTGTTTAGCTTCAGGGAAAGGGTTGGAGGGGCAGCTTTCTCCCTGATGGAAAAGCTGGAGAAAGACATTGATTCTTTGTTGAGCCCTCCTCTCCCTGACATTCAGACACAGGCCACCATACCTGAGTCTCCATCAACCTAGCTAATTGGTGTCTCTGCCACACCCTGGTGATTCTCAGGGACCTCACCCAACTTTTAGGTACACCCAAGCCTCTTCTAGTGGCCTTTCTTTACCTGTTTTGACTCATGCTACAGAATTTCCTAAAATCTCTCAAAGTTTAAGAAAACTCAAACAAGTAGTGTATGTCCTATACCTCCGGCTAAGCCCAGCATCAGTGGCAGCCAGCTTCTGTTTATGGCTTGGCCTCTCCAAAAACCTCCTCCACGGCAGATAATGGCCACCTGCAAATTGCTTTGTGGCTTATTCCAAGTGGCCAAGGGCAGGGCACAAGCTGCAGCTGAACTTGGTCTGTGGCAGAACCACTCCTAGGATACTCCAGGGTTGGCACACCAGTTTCAAACCAAGCTGTTGCATCACCTAGCTGCTTCGAAGGATGACACACCTAAAAGAAGGACTGGGAAGGCACGAGAGCCCCACTAAAGTAAATTCTTCTACATAGAGTAAGCCCCTGAACAATAGCTTCTCCACTTCAGTCATGGTCAGTCCTCACAACCAATCAGTCCAGGGCTCAATCCCTGTCACTGAGGTGCAAACATCTGCCAATTTAACCAGAACAGAAGGAAACTCAGAACTGAAGCCAGGGATATACCTACTAGAACATGTGGTTCTGATGACCAGGGAGACTGTACCATTGGGTTCCACAAAATACCTACTACATAAGGCCACTCTATTAAAAACAAGTGATGAAGAGGTTCTGTCCACTACATAGAAAAAAACACCGGGAGTCAGCCAACATGGAGACACAAAGAAATATATTCCAAATAAAAGAACAAAATGAAGCTCCAGAAAAAGAACTAAACAAAATGAAGACAAGCAATCTGTAAATGCAGAGTTCAAAAAACTGCTTATGTTTATAAAGATGCTCAATGATCTCAGTGAGAACCTAAGCAAAGAAATAGGAAACATAAAGATGGAGATAGAAAACATAAAAAAGAACCAGTTAGAAATAAAGAATATAATAACTAAAATGGAGAATACATGAAAGGAAATCAGCAGTAGATTAGA
>PVKE010026853.1:0-22006 GCA_004027555.1 Craseonycteris thonglongyai
ACTACTCAGCGATAAGAAATGATGAAATACAGTCATTTCTGGCAACATGGATGGACCTAGAGACCATCTTATTAAGCGAAATAAGTCAGACTGAAAGAATCCAGAAAAATATGACCTCACTTATAGGTGGAATATAAAACTGAAAGTTACAAAGACACAGAGACCTATGGACACACTCAATAACTTGGTGATTGCCTGAAGGAAGGGGAGGAGGGGGGAGGGAAAGAGGGAGGGGAGGTGGGAAAGGGTACCAGCATTATGGACACACTCAATGGTTTGATGTTACCTGGAGAGGAGGGAGGAGTGGGGAGGGAGAGTTGTGTGGGGAGGGGGGAGTGGGCAAGAGATATATGGTGTTGGAGGGGGACCTGATTCTGGGAGCTGGGCACATAATGCGATGCATGGGTGATGCGATGTGGAATTGTACATCGGGAAACTATCTAATTGTTACCAACCAATGTCACCCCATTAAATTTAACAATAAAATATAATAATATTAAAAAAAATGTATTGCAGTAAAAGACTTATTGCCATTTATCCCCATCAAAGTACCCCCCCCACACACACACACTTCAAATATACTTATCATTTTTGCCACTTTCTGGAGCAGTTTTGGAAGTCCTCTTTCATGGGTGTCTTTAGTTTCACTGTTGTGGCTGCCTTAGTGTCCTCAATTGATTGAAAAATGTTTACTTTTCATGGTCATTTTTGACTTTGGAGAAAAGTCAGACTCACACAGTGCCAGGTCCAATGAATAAGGTGGATTAAAACACACATAATGTTTTTATTTGACAGAAATTGCTGTACTAGAAGCAATGAGTGACCTGGATCGATTCAGGACATGGAGGCAGCCATGATAGGAAAAATAAAGATACTCACGAAAGAGGACTTCCAGAACTGCTTCAGAAAGAGGCTAAAACAATGGGATAAATGTGTTGGAAGTGAGGGGGAGTATTTTGAGGTGGGTTAATGGCAATATGTATTTTACTGTAATACATTTTTAAATTTAAACATTCATTGTATTTTTTAATCAAATCTTGTATAATCATCTAGATTGATATTTTTTTTAGAAATATGTATGCCTAGACCTCAATCTGAATATACAGAACACAGTAGAGCTGTGGCATGAGAATATTGTTTTTAACATTTTGAAAGTAATGTGTATTTAGAAAGGAAAATAACTAATCTGGATAGTTATCAAATTCTATTGATGTTGCTTCCAAACCAATAGCATCAGTGTAAAAATGATGAACTCAAATGCCCATATTTAGTTTAGGAATAGAGAAGCCTCTGATCCCGATCTTCAAAACAAAAATGAAAACACCGGCAAAAATTGGCAAAATCAACTTTTTCAGAACTCTTTAATTTAATGACAGGCTTATAGGAGTGAGTTTTTTTCAAGAAAAATCACTGAATCTCAGAAACAACAGTGAGCTTTAAGTCATTTAACTTTCCCTGTTCCCATCTCCCTCTCTCCAGCTCTGTAGTACCCTTAAAAACCAGCAGCCTTGCAATGATGGTATCTGGGAAAATCTGCAGTCTAGCAGCCACAGGAAAGAAAGAACTTGAACAGAATTATTACTATTTAACCTAAATGGCACCTTCTATGAAAAGCTCCAAAGACTTGTCTTTACTGTACCTCAGGGCTCACTGAGTGAGGAAAGTCCTATCAGAGGCAATTATTTAACATAAAACTGTTTAAGATATTAATATCAGCTGGGACAAACAAAGAGGCTGGCCCAAAAGACACAAAAAAGAGAATCTTGGGAATGAGATGTCTGTAAAGAACTTTGAAAAACTCCATTTCCTGGGGATCTAAAATGGCACACGCAAGTTCAGGGTTTTATAAACGCCCAGAAAAGACTGGGGTTAAACCTAGCTGCTCACCTTTGGCTGACCTTGAGATTCTATAATGCAGAAGTGAAGGGTAAGACAGAGTTGTAAACTGTTAAGAGTATTCAATGTGTGCCATAAAATGCATACAGAAACCCAAACAGCGAGAAACCTAATGGTGCAAAGCATTTAAGAAAATCTCTGTCAACTCATTAGCCGACCAAGGAACAGCAGAGACCTAAGTGGCCACACTGAATAAGAATATAGACATTGAAGAATCAGTCCAAGAAAGTCACTAACAAATAAACAATAGCAAAACAAGTAGCAATAACATAACTACTGGGAAGGAGAAAATGTGATTTCCAGAGTTTCTACATTATATTATTTAAAATGTTAATTTCCAAGAAAACGTTATGAGACATACAAAGAAAAAGAAAATTATGTCCCAAAGTATGCCCCAGGGAAAAATATCAGCCAATAAAATCTGACCCTAGGGAAGTCTATATTGGACTTATTATATTAAAACTTTAATTTAAATCAGTTATTATAAATATGTTCAAAGTACTAAAGGAAACCAGTCCTAAACAATTAGTTTGAGAACCATGTCTCAGAAAGTAGAGAATGTCAATAAACAGAATTAAATTATATTAAAAAAAATAAATTAGAAATTTGGGACTTGAAAAGTACAATAACATTATTAGATGAACCCAACAGCAGATTTGAGCAAGCAGAAGAGAGATTCTGTGAACTTGAAAGTAGGTAAATTCAGATAATCCAGTATGAGGAGCAAAAAGAAGAAAAATGAACACATCTTCATGGACCAATAGAATACCAATATACATACACATATGGGAGTTCCGAAAGAGGAGAGAAAGAAAGGAGGAGAACTAATATTTGAAGAAGCAATGGGAAAAGCTTTCCAAGTTTGATGAAAAACTTTAACCTATGTATCAAATATCCTAACGAATTCCAAGTAGGTTAAATTAAGAGATACACACCTAGACACATCATAGACAAACTATTGCAAGATAAGGAGAGAATCTTGAAAGTTGTAAGTCATATTTGAAAATGGTACATAACTCATCATATACAAGGAAACCTCATTAAGATCACACCCGAAACCTATATAATTTTACTAACCAATGTCACCCCAATAAATTTAATAAAGAAGAAAAAAATGGCAAAATCAAAAAGTTCAACAGCTACAAATCCACAGCTAACATACTCAACAGTGAAAAGCTTTTCCTCTAAGATTAGGAATAAGACAAGGATGCCAACATTTCCCATTTTTATTCAACATTGTATTGGAATTCCTAGCCAGAGATAGCAGACAAGAAAAACAAAAGGTGTTAAAATTGGAGAGGAAGAAGTAAAATTGTAATTATTTGTAAATGACACGATACTATATAGAGAGAACTCTGAAGATTTCATGAAAAAACTATTAAATAAATTCAGTAAAGCTACAGGACACAAAATTAATATTCAGAAATCTGTTGCATTTCTATAGAGTAATAATGAGCTATTATAAGGAAAAGTTAAGAAATTAATTCCAATTTCAATTGCATTAAAAGATTAAAATACCTAGGAATAAACTTAATTAAGAGGATGAAAGACCTGTACTCTGAAAACTGTAAGACATGAAGGAAATTGAAGAGAACACAAATAAATGAAAAGACATCCTATGTTCATGGACTGGAAGACTTAATGTTAAGATTTCAATACTACCCATAGTGATCTACAGATTCAGTGCAATCCCTATCAAAAGCACATCACCTTTTTTTTTTTTTTGTAAAAATAGATAAATCTATCCTAAAATTCACCCATAATGTCCTGGGACCCTGAACAGCCAAAATGATCTTGAAAAAGAAGAAAGTTGGAGGTCTCACGCTTCAGACCTTACTACTAAGCTATAGTAAGCAAAATAGTGTGGCACTGACATAAAAACAGACAAGTGAAAAAGAACAGAGATCCAGATATAGACCCTTGGATATTATGTAGGATGATTATTGACAAACTCACTTTGTCATGACCAAAAGACTGCCAAAAACATTCAACGGAAAAGGATAGTCTTTTCAACAGATGGTGCTGGGAAAATTAGATATCCATACACAAAAAAATGCAGTTGGACCCTTACCTTACACCAAATAAAAAATAGAATTGTACACCTGGAACCTATGTAATTTTATTAACCAATGCCACTCCAATAAATTTAATAACAATAAAAGAATTAACCCAAAATGGATTAAAAACCTAAATATAAACCCTGAACTCTTAGAAGAATAAAACCTAGAGTACAATGTAGCTGAATTCATTAGCATTTTGAGTTTTAGTTTAGAAGCAGGACAATAACAATATCACAGACCCAAGTCTAGTTCAATTCTTTTTTTTTTTAATCTAATTCTCTTTTTTTAATTGTTAAATTTATTGGGGTGACACTGGTTGGCAACAACTAGTTTCCAGGTGTACAACTCTACATTACATCATCTATGCATCGCATTATATGCTCACCACCCAGAATCAGCTCTCCCTCCATCACCACATACCTGGTGCCCACTCCCAACTGCCCCCCCCATTCCACCCATACCCTCAGGTAACCACCAAACTATTGAGTGTGTCCTTACATTTTTGTTTCTTTGTTACTTTCAGTTTTATATTCCACCTATTCAGTGAGGTCATGTTTCTTGATTCTTTCAGTATGACTTAATTCACTTAATAAGATGGTTTCAAGCTCCATCCACGTTGTCACAAATAACTGTATTTCATCTTTTCTTATCACTGAGTAGTATTCCATTGTGTAAATGTACCACAACTTCTTTATCCAGTCATCTATCAAAGGACATTGTGATTGTTTCCATAACTTAGCCATGTGAACAGAATTTCAATTCTTGAAAATGGGTAATAAAAGGGCTTTCACATTCATGAAAGGAGGCAGGAAAACATTACTACCAACTGTTGCCTATGGCCATTTCTTGTTAAGAAACTGTGTGCATAGACAGATGAAGGAACACAACCTTGTGAATTGGAACTTAGGTCCCAGTTAGATGTCTGAGGCAGTGAATTTTGAGATGGCAAAGTTCCTGATGGTGACAAATTGTAGTGTATGATCATGGGTTTTCTTGGCTGAGGTGCATATAATGATATGATTAATTTAATAAATGAGATTCTTAATTTAAAAATTTATTTTATTGTTTTTGACAGAAACAGAGAGAGAGAGAGACAAAGAGAAAGGAGACAAGGAGAAGGGGGAGAGCCCAGAGCAGTCTCCATAGTTGTATGTCATCAGCCCTCAACATGGTTTCATTCCACACAGGCGGGCAGAGGGCCACGCGGGGTGGAAACTGGGCTGGGGGCCTCCCGCATGGAAGGCATGCCCCCTTGAGCCAGGGGCCAAAATGGGGGGTGAGAACCAAACTGAGGGTCTCCTGAATGGGAAGCACACCCAGTTCAGAATATGGGTCCACATGGGCTGGGGCTGAGATTCGATCCTCAGTCCCTGGGGCTGCAAAGCGAGTGCTTTACTCACTGAGCCATCCCAGCTTCTCCAATATTCTTAATTTAATATAGTAACTTATGTTAGCAAACAGTATTTTCAAAATTAAATGGGTAGGGGATGCTGGGATGGCTCAGCAGGTTGAACACTCGCATTGCAGCCCTAGAGTCCAAGGTTCAAGTCCCGGTCCTGGCCCCAGCCTATGCAGATCCATATGTTAACCTGGAGTGTGCTTCCCACCCCAGTTTGGTTCCCGCCAGGGCAAGCTTCCTATATGGGAGGCCCCCAGTTCAGCTTCTGTCCAGGTGTGGAAGCCCCCAGCTTGCAGGGGGCATGCCTCCCATGTGGGAAACCTCTTGCCCAGTTCCCACTCTGTGTGGCCCCTGCCCACCTGAGTGGAATGAAACTATGTCAAAAACTAATGACGTACAACTATGGCAACATCTCTGGGCCCTTCCCCTTTTATCTTTCTCTGTCTCTCTCTCTGTCAAAAACAATAAAATCTTTTTAAAAAATTGAATGGGTAAATGGTTTTCATAAATAGCTAATTATTGGCACAACTTTGTGCATACCTGTTTTAGGCTATACATTTAATTGTAACTTTCCACTTCATATACCGGTATTATACCTCTGTCAGTTGTACCCCTTCCTAGATTAGCAACCTCCATTGTAGCTCTTTTGGGCATTAGAGAAGCATGTGGTGGGATAGAGCAGGAACAGAGAAGGAAAAGAAACCAAGTGAAAGCAACAGATTTGACCTGTAGAGAGTGGTCTTTGCAGCTGTGATCTGAAGACAAGCTTTTTAACACCCTCACTTTTGTTTTGGCCCTTCCTGTCCCCACTTGGAAATCTGGCATATAGAAAAAAAAACTATAACATAGTTCACTTTAATCTTTTAAGATTTTAGGAACTGGGGGACAGATAAGCACCAGACTGACTATTTGGTGACTTCATGATAGTGGATCTCAAACAGGCGGGCAGAACACAAAACATAAATTACATTTTCAAGACATTTTAGATTAAAAAAACAACAACAATGCGGGTTCTTTAGTTCACTGTTGAACAGCTATACATCATAGGGCCCAAATAGGATCAAGCTGAAGGTCATAAACGTGTTTATGGCATGATTCTTAGTATGAAACTGTTCCCCCTATACACACCTCCAGGTTTTCTGTGGCTTCCTTATTGGGCACGGCTCATTGGGCAGCTAAAGTTAACAGAGAATGATGTCAAATTCCTGTCCTGTTTGATCAGCTGTGTTCTGTCACACCTGTAGTCAGGAATTTGGCTTCATCCACACTCAGCATTCAACATTCCTGGCTAAAATTGCTCAAGCTTGTATTCCAACCTCACAGAAATTAACTTGTTCTCTTCTTTTTGAGGTAATCATTCTCAAATGTCTTTGGCTTCTCTGTTTGGAGCAGATCCTTAGGCCACTGGTTTAAAAATTACTAGAAATTTTTTCTCTCCAAGATCAAAATTCAAAACCAGACATTACTTTATAAACAAGTATCAAAATTAAGTTTAAGTAGGCTGACCAGACGTCCCATTTTATACAGGACAGAAAATGGTACTGTCCCATTTCAAATGGTATGTATGTTCAGACTAGTTTCCCTGGGCTAAATTCAAGGTATCAGTAGGCTGACCATACGTACCATTTGAAATGGGACAGAACCACTGTTTTCTGTTCCCACTTAAAATGGGATGTCTGGTCAGCCTAAGTTTAAGAAGATTACAAAGCAAATGATCTCATAGATACATTAACTAATTTGAAAGACAGATTATTTGAGTTTTCTTCTTAATTGTACAACTGACTTATACATTCAGAGTATTTATTGTTATAAAGTATACCTGTTTCCTATCTAATTTATAAGTGGTGATTATATGTTAATATAAATTATACAAATCAAGTCTTATAAAAGTGCAAAAAGTGTTAACTTCTACTTTTTTCTTAATAAAAATTTTATAGTCATTAATGAAAGAAACAGAATTGAGAAAATTACTTTAAATAATATCTTGAAACATTCACAAAAAGAAATAATATAAAAAAGCAATGATATTTTAAGAAAAAAACATGATTCTCATGTGTTGTCAAAAGTTATGAAAATGATTGTAAGTGATGTAACACAACTATACATACCATACTCTATATGTGTTGCTGCAGTTTTCAATATCTTACTGTTCATGGAACACAAATTTGAGTTGACTTTCTGTAGCATAGAGTTTTACTTCTTAAGAACAAAGAATTTAACACTTCATGGATTTTTGCCATATTCAGTTGTTGCATTCTTTATATCACAAATTCATAATACTGAACACCTGTTCAACCTCTGTTTTTCTCCAAAAATGTGTTTGATCATTCAACTTGAAGGGAACAACTTTTCACTTCCATTTACAAACCTCTCATACTTTTCACAAAGCAGTTATTTGTCAAGCAGACTTGAAGTTCATAAAATTTACTAAATAACATCACTACAGAGGTCACATCTTAGGATCTCTAGTTATATTTATTTATTTATTTATTTATTTAGCAATCTTAACTGAAAAACAACACCACACACTCACTTTCTTTAAGCCTCACCCAGAAAACACTTTAAGTAGTATACTTTTAAATAAAACTACTTAGGAAAATATGCAGTGAATTGTTCTGTAAGTTACTCTAACTCAGTCTTCTGTTCTTCAGTTCTTGATATAATGAAAAACACTGAGTAATTTTTTAACTGAAAATGCTTAATTACTGTCTTAGATATTCTTTCAGGTTTTATACAAGACTATAAAACAGACTCATAACTCACACCCTGATTTTACAATCATGTAAAGAATGGACAGATAATTATTAAACTGGCAAAACATAACCTTTTTTTACTTAGTACATTTTCTTTATCACTGATAAACTTTCAAAAACCATTAAGTACTGACTTCCTCCAAAATGAAGGAAAATTTTAAGCTCTCTAATTGGGATACTAGTCTACTGGTGAAAATGTAAACACTTCTTATTACAAAGAAGTATTGCATGTAATTACAAAATAATTTGTAATTATGCATATAATTACAACACAAACTTACATCATAACTGTTTGTCTCAATTATCCCACAATTCATTACTGAATTCTTTGATTCTGGTACTTCATTGTCTGGCTCTTTCATCGATAAGTAGCTTTAAATATTCCCCAACAAGAAAAGAAGCAATACATTCACTAAAAGTAATTGTTACATCTAACTATCTTTACTGATAGACCTGGAAATGTGTTCTAATGTATATGCTGTTAACAATATAAAAAATGGGTAACACCTGTTTTGAACAGTTGGTATTTCACCATATCCATTCAACATGGACACATACATAGTGCAAGTGCTTAGGTTTCATGATGCCTGACAGACGTGGTAACCCTGAAGGAGCAATAACTTGTCTGAAGGCATGGCTTCTATTTTCTTCCTATTTGCTTTGCTTTTTGATAAATTGACAATGGCTGGTTTCTGCAGCATTACTGTCAATGCCATTAATCTAGACTAGACAAAGAAGTTATTTATTTCAAAATGATGTCAAATCCTATGATTCATAAGTTAGTAAGTTCAAAATGACTTGCAAAGCATCTTATGTAAAAAAAAAAAATGTGGAAATGCTTACTTACAAGATAAAAGGCAATTTTTCTTAGAAAACTGAATCACATAACGTTAGCTGAAATGGGGGAGGAGTGGGAGGAGGAGGAAAGAATGGGCCAAATTTTCTGGCAAAATCTCTTCTGATTCCATTATTATACTTCTGATACCCAGAACATTCAAAAACATTTCCTGTCTCTACTCTCCCTCAGTACTTATAATCTTATTAGAAAACAATTTAATTCACCTAAAAACAATAGAATATACAAAATTCTACTTAAAACTACTACAGTAAATAGAATCAAGTGGAATATGTTTTGGTGGTGATGTAAAATAAGATACATGAGATCCTAAAAGTGCTCCAACTACACATTACCTCCATGCATACAGACATTTACAAGTGTCTTTACCCATATTATTTCAGCTAATCCACAAGGCATTTGATTGTAAAATGCACTATTATTTTATATACCACTAAGGAAGAGAAAATACCACCCTTTAACCTATGGCACAATATCAACTATAAAACACGTCCTTGGGGAACTACGGTCAAATTTTTACCAGTAGTTCAAAAATAATTTTATTTTCCCTCCCTTTGTGAAACAACATTCCAGAAAGGTTCAAATGGAAGTTCTGTTTCATTTAACCACACTGTTTTTCTTTAACATTGAAACTTAATTGCATGAATGTTATGCATTTATGTTAAGATGCCCCCAAAATGTATACATTACATTGGGTTTTGGTAAATAGTGCTAAATGAATGTTGTTGAATTAATGAAATTATTTCGTGTGCCTAGAGATTAAGTTAAATCATTGCTAATTTTTTTTAAGTTTTATTCATTTATTTATTAATTCTTTGACAGAGAGAGAGAGAGATACAGAGACAGAGACAGAGAGAGAACTGAACTGGGGGAACTCCCCAGTTCAGCATATGGTTCCGCATGGGCTGGGGCCAGGACTCGATCCTCGGTCCCCGGTCCCCGTCGCTGCAAAGTGAGCACTCAACCCACTGAGCCATCCCGGCTTCCCGTCATTGCTAATTTCTTAAAAATTTATTTTATTGTTTTGAGAGGTGAGAAATAGACAGAGAGAGAGAGAGAGAGAGAGAGAGAGAGAGAGAGAGAGAGAAGAGGGAGGGCCCAGACCAGTCTCCATAATTGCATGTCATTAATTGTGACATGGTTTCATCCCACACAGGTGTATGTGGGGCCATGCAGGGTGGGAACTGAACCAGGGGCCTCCCACTTGGAAGGTGAGGACCTTCACTGCCAACCTGCAGGTTATCAGTTGCACTGCAGTTCATTATATGGGTTTGCACAGGCCAGAGCCGTGCAAGTCAAGCACTCAACCACTGAGCTATCCCTGCATCCTCAAATCATTGAGAACTGTTAATTTTATGATATTCATGTGTTACCACAAAGCTTTTCAAGGCAAAATAAAAATTTAGATGTATTGTTACCAACCAATATCACCCCATTAAATTTAACAATAAAAAAAAAAAGTTAATGGCTTAAAAAATAATTTTTAGATGTAAATGCTTATGATGTATAAATGCAATCCAATTACTGATTATTAATACATACTATGACATGTTCTTCTATGGGATGATTTTATATTATAGGATTTTCATATGTCAAAGGCAGCCAGAGGAAGTAACAGAAGGTGTATCTCCTTGGGTATAATATAATACATGGGTGAAACTGAGAGAAGAACTCATTTAATCCTCAGAAACAAATCAATCAACATTTCATGGATTTTAAATATTAATTTGGTTTACTATAAGAAGGATTAATCAATAAAATGTAAAACATTTTTTAAAGCTATCTAAAATAAATATAATATAGCATGGCCCAAAAGTCTTAGTGTAGTTTTATACTATAATTGCTTTGGAAGTATATAATTCAGAAGTATAAATTCTTCAAAATTCAGAAAGTCAATTACATGTTTCATTTTTACTTATTTAGTTTTGTAAATTTTGAAACACATTTTCTTTTAATTGTAATTTTTAAATCTCTCTCACTGAAGATGAAACAAACAAAATATTAAAGTTAAAATTTCACTTCAAAGTTTTCAAAATGGAACAAGTATAAAAGAAAGTTAAATAAGAGAACTTTCAAATGACTTTTTAAGATTCTTTTCTAAAATAGGCTATTTTTAAGAGCGGTTTGAAGTTCACAGCAAAATTTAGCAAAATGTACTGGGATTTCCCATATATATACCTACCCACACATATACATACCATTGTCAACATAATGGCACTCCACCATATAGTACATAAGATGGTATGTACACCAAAGATATTTTAAAAATATCGCTCTATCCCCACAGTGATGTATCACATAATATTTTCTAAAGTTTGTAGTATTTACATTTTTTTAATTCTTAAATCTTAGAACAGCACTAAGACTTTTAGGACATTCAGTGTTTTCAAAAGCAACAGGGATTTTTCTTCACAGAGAAATCATCCAGAAAAATCTTCTTGGAAATAAAGTGAACAAGCTAAAACTTCTTCAGGAGCCCATCTTTCAACCAGGAGTGGTAAGAAGGGAACTGAAGTTTCTTCTTCTTGAGGAATATTCAAAGACACTAAGTTGGTGGGAGTAGAGTGCAGAGGGAGGTAAGGTTCAAGAGAAATGGACCAAGCAGGGGCTCTTCATGGAGGCTTAGATCTAGTCTAGGCTCTGGGACCAAGGGCTAGAAGACAGGTTGTGTGGTGTTTAAATTTTGAGTGTGGTTCAGTTTAGGTTGCTAATATAGGAGATCAGTTGCCTATTTAAGGACAGATATCCTGGGCAGGTGTATAATGAAAATGAAAATATTGGTATGTCTCCTAAGACCAGTAATATATAAGTAGGCAGATTTGGAGTTAAAGTCCCTAAGAATAAAGGACATAATTCACAAACAATAAAAGCTCTAAGCAGAAAAGTTATCTATACAAATTGGTAGGTTACTACCAATGATAATATTAACTTCTATATTTAAATTTATATTTTCTTTAACATTTTTTTCTTTATTCTCAATTATATTTGGAATACAATATTATATTAGTTTCAAGTGTATAACATACTGATTAGACATTTATATAACTTACAAAGTGATTACCCTGATAAATCTAGTACCCATCTAGCACCATACATATTTATCACAATATTACTGACCAGATTCTGTATTTTATATCCTTGTGATTATGTTGTAATGACCAATTTGTATTCTTAATCTCTTCCCTCTTTTCACTCACCCCCATACCATTTCCCATCAGGCAACCATCTAAAAGCTCTCTGTATCTATGTTTGCTTCTGTTTTGTTTGTTTATTTTGTTCTTTAGATTCCAAATGTAAGTAAAATCATATGGCATTTATCTTTCTCTGTCTAACTTACTACACTGAGCACAATACCCTCTAGGTCCATGTCATTGAGATGGAAAGATTTCATTCATTTTTTATGGCTGAGTAATATTCCACCATATACTGGGTGCCCCAAAAAATGTATACACATTTTAACAGCTAGCTGATAACTCACATAATTTTCCCTCCTTTTCAGGTTTCACAGATTTGAAATAATGGGTGAAGTCTAGTGAACACGGAATACCCTCAGCATTCACCATACCTCACGGCACTAGATTTTATTTATTTATTTATTTATTTATTTTTTATTGTTAAATTATTAGGGGCACATTGGTTAGTGAAAATTACATAGGTTCCAGGTTTACAACTCTACCGTACATTGTCTATGTGTTACAATATGTGCTCAGCACTGACTTTTAAAAATGGGGATACATACAAGATAATGTTTATGGTATAAAACCAGCAATAGTCGATGAATGGAATGCAGCCATTGAATGAAAATTTGCACAAACACTGAACAAAATGATTACTAATGTTGGTGATTCCATTGCTTCACATTGCTGTGAGTGCCTGGACCAAAAGGGTTATAAGCTTGAAAATAGGCATTGACAAAAAAAAAAGAAAACAATTATTCATTTCTTTAGAGTCTTAAATTTTGAACATAAACTGTATGTTAATAAGCAATGACTTTATAATCATTCAAAGCGTGTTTACATTTTCTTGGGACATTCTGTATGTATCACTTCTTCTTTATCCTTTTATCCATTGATGGACACCCAGGTTGCCACCATATCTCGCCTATTGTAAATAATGCTACAATGAACATATGGATTCATATGTCCCTTCAAAGTAGTGTTTTGGGTTTGTCCAAATAAATAACCATAAGTGGGATTACTGAGTCCTTATTTGTCTTTTGTTATAGCCTTTGTTTTAAAGTCTATTTTGTCTGGAATAAGTACTGCTACCCCTGTTTTTTTGTTTGTTTGTTTTTTTAATTTCCATTTTATGAAACATCTTTTTCTATCCTATTATATTCTTTTTAAAGATTTATTTTATTTTTTATTGTTTTTGACAGAGACAGAGGTTGACAGAGACAGAGAGAAGGGGCAGGTTCCAGAGCAGTCTGCATAGTTGTACGTCACCAGTTTTTGACATGGTTTCATTCCACACAGGTGGGTGGGGGCCATGCTGGGTGGGAACTGGGTTGGGGGTGTCCTGCATGGAAGGCACACCCCCTCGAGCCAGGGACTGAACCAGGGGGTGAGAACTGAACTGAGGGCCTCCCACATGGGAAGCACACACCAGTTCAGCATATGGGTCCACATGGGCTGGAGCCGGGATTTGATCCTCAGTCCCCAGGGCTGCAAAGCGAGCATTTAACTCACTGAGCCATCCCAACTTCCCGTATCCCATTACTTTCCGTCTGTGTGTGTCTTTCAATCTGAAGTGCATCTCTTGTAGGCAGCATATGTAAGGGTCTTTCAGCCACTCTATCTTTGGATTGGAGCATTTAATCCATTTACATTGAAACTACTTGTTGAGAAATATGTGGTTGTTGCCACTTTAGTATTCATATTTTTGAATTTTTTTCTTCTTACAGAAGTCCCTCTAACATTTTTGTAACAGTTTTGGCGGTGATGAACTCTGTTAGCTATTTATTGTCTGGGAAGCTCTTAATCTGCCCTTCAATTATAGCTTTGCTAAGTACAGTATTCTTGGTTGTTGGTACATGCCATTCATCATTTTGAATATTTCATGCCAATCCCTTCAGGCCTACAAAGTTTCTGTTGAGAAATTAACCGACAGTCTTACGGGAGCTCTGTTGTAGATTAACTGGTTTTCTCTAGCTACTTTTAAGATTATCTCTTTATTTTTAACCTTTGGTATTTTAATTATGATGTGTCTTGGGTTCATCTTATTTGGGACCTTCTGCACTTTCTGGCCTTGTATGTATAATTCCTTCTAATTTTTTTTTTTTTTGGTCATTAGTTTTTTTCAAATAGATTTTCTTTTTTTTTTAAATTAATTTATTAATTTATTGTTAAATTTAATGAGGTTACATTGGTTGGTAACAATTAGATTCAAATAGATTTTCAATCCCTTACTCTTTCTCTTTTCCCTATGATGTAAATGTCCCAGAGGCCTCTTAAATGATTTTTTTTTACTCTTTTGTTGTTTTTGTTACTGCTTTGATTGGGTGTTTTCTGCTATCTTATATTCTAAATCACTGATTTGATCGTCTGATTTAATCTGTTTATTAACTCTAATATATTCATCATTTGTTACTGTAGTCTTCATTTTTGACTGGTGCATTTTTATGTGCTCTTTCTCCATCTTTATGTGTCCTATCTCTTTGTTAAAGTTCTCACTGAGTTCATCTACTCTTCTCTTACGTTCATTGAGCATCCTTTTATCAGTGTTTTGAACTCAGCATCTGGTAAATATTGCTTGTCTCCATTCTGTTCAGTTCTTTTTCTGGAGCTTTGTTCTGTTCTTTATTTAAGACATGTTTCTTTGTTCCCCCATTTTGTCTGCCTCCTTATATTTGTTTCTATGTACTAGGTAGGGCAGCTACATGTCCTCATGTTATTAGATAGCCTTTTATAGTAGGTGTCCTATGGCACAGTCTCCCTGATCACCTGAGCTGGATGTTCCAGGAGCGTCCTTTGTGTGGGCTGTGTACCTTCCTGTTATAGTTGAACCACGGTTGCTGTTTGCATGTCAGTGGGAGGGATTAAGCCTTAGGCTGATTGGTTGTGAGGACTGGCTGTGACTATAGTGGAGAAGCTGTTGTATAAGGGGCTGACCATTCAAAGCAGAATTTGCTTTAATGGGCTCTGGTGCCTGCCCAGTCTACCCCGTGTGTATGTCATCCTCAGATGTGGGCCCAGGTTGTGCTCTAGCTTGGTCTGAAACTGAGCTTTCATGAGAGGGGTCCCGCCCTAGGTCAAGTTAACTGTAGTCAGTGTCCTGCCCAGGGCCACCAGTTATGAGCCACCAAGCAATCCATTGATGGCTGCCACCCATGCTGGGCTTGAAGGTACCTCAAGAGGCCAAGCCATGAACCAAAGTCAGCTATCATTAGTGCCACGCTTAGGGCTGCTCAGCAAGTGGTACAGGGCATACCAAGGTCAGATATTGCTTGTTTGAAGTTTGTAAACCTTTGAGAGTTTAGGTAAGTCTGCAACATGAGTTAAGACAGGTCATTTGTAAGGAAAAGCCATTGGAAACAGCTTGGGTATGCAAAAGTTGGGCAGGGCAGAGTCTTGGAAAATCATCATGGCTGGGCAAATGAAAGGTAATAGCCAGAATGATGTAGAATCAGATATGGTAGCCTTCCACATCCACACTCTGAGAGGGGGAAGGGCTCAACTAAGAAACAATGGCTTCTCCCAGCACATCTGTCAGGAGAATGTTGCCTCTCTAGCCCTTGCCCTGAAGCCAGACAATACAGTTCTTCCCGATATGTCTCTGATGCCTTTCAATCTGTTACCCTAGTCCTGGAGCTCAAAGCAAGTGAGTCTATTAATGAGCAAGTTGTGCATGGGCCCTTTAAGAGAAACACCTGGGACTCCTGCCATCTTTGTCTCACTCAGCCACAATCTTCACTGGTTTTCACAGCCAGAAGTTATGGGGACTTCTTGTTTTTGCACTGCAACACTGGGCTGGAACCTCTTGCTCCTTCTGGGAACTTTTGTAGCCCAAACATCTCTCCTGATTTTTACCCATCACAATAGAGTGTGGCACAAGTCTGTTCCACATCTTGCCTCACATCTCTGCCTCACTTCTCTACCCTTCCTACCAATCTTGAGGTGGCTTCTGTATATCCTTATTTATAGGACTTCTGTTCACCTAGACTTTGGTGATTCTCAGTGATGGTTGTTCTGTAGCTTAGTTGTAATTTTGATGTGGTCATAAGAGGAGGCAAACAGTGTTTACTTACTCCGCCACCCTCACTGGAAATTTTAAATTTATATTTCCAATGATGATTGACAACCAGTATCTATACATCCTTCTCCAGGAACAGTAATGATCATTAGTATATTTTTACCTACTACCTTCCTATTACTTAACATTATTTTTTAATCTGGTAGTTCAGATTCAAATTGTTACTATCATAGTATTATCTGCTTTTATTTTGTGCCATGACTTATAAAGAAATTCTTTCTTAACAATTTTAAAGACAGTATCAGCACAAATTCATATTTAACTATACATTCTAATAATTTTTGCTCATTATTGTTTCTATAAGCCATGTTCTACAATCTTTGTTTTATTGGAAAATATTATAACCTTTTTCTTTTTTCAGAAAAGGATCATGGGGGATAAGCTTCTGCAACCTGCCAATTCTAAAAGAAAAATGTCTTTATTATGTCCTTACTCTACATGCAATGGAATGCTAGTTTTTTAAAATATAGAATTTCAGGATAAAAAACATTTTTCTCCAAAGACAGTAAAAGCTTTGTTCTATTTTCTTTAAGAATTTATTGTGAACAATGTTAAGTATAATATTGTTGTTATTCTTGTTCTTATGTAACTTTTCCCTTTCCTTTAGTTTCTGGAAACATCAAATCTGAATGTGTCTAGCATAGATCACTTTATTTTTCTTGCTTGGCACTAAGTTCAGCTTTTTGGTCTGAAGACTATAATATTTCTTCAACTCTTTAGTTTACAGAAACTCCCAACCCCAACCATTTTTTTTAAGTTACTTTCAATTGCTCTCTTTGTTTTTCTTTGTTTTCCTGTCCTATTTTCTTTTTACTTTTACTTCACATTCTTATTTATTAGATTTTTCCAGATAATTACTCAGTCTAACTTTTTGATCATAGAAAACAAAGTATTGTAGGCCTATATAGACTGCATATGAATTTCATGGCTAAATTTTTTTCATATAAAGACTGAATTGAAAGTTTCTGAAGTCTCTTAGTACTTCATTTGTAAATTTTATTATCTTTAAAGATCTCTTTTCAGCCTATTTCGGTTATCTTTACTTAAAATTATTGGCTAGGGGTTTAGAGACCTCCTTGTTTTGAAAGCTATTTCTCTGTTGAATATTTTTATCTAAAGAATTTAATTCCTGCAATAAATTTAACATGATTAAATATCATCATAAATATATGTGCTTAGAATAACCTTTTGTAAAAAGTGAATTGTGATATACGGGGTCTGACACAAGTTTGCGAACTTGCCACCATGTGCTTACACTGGCAGCACTGTACAAACAACTCAGTAAGGTTTCATAATCTTGGTATATCAATATCTCACAGCTGTGTTCATGTCATAACTTGAATTAGAACAATGAACAAACATTAAATTTCTTGTTAAACTTGGCAAGAATGGAAGTGATATCAGGGATATGTTAGTCCAAGTTTATAGGGATAATGCCATGAAAAAAAAACAGCAATGTACAAACAATTTCAATTTTTTTCTGAGAGGGGAGAAAGTATTACTGATAAAGAAAAGTAACAAGCAGAACTGGCAAAAACATTGCAAAAATTCATCACATTGTGTCAAAATTGTCAGCTGACTGTTTGAAGCATAGCAGATCAAGTAAACATCAATAGAGAAACAGGAAAATCTTCACTGAAAATCTTGGCATGAAAAAGTTGTGTGCAAAAATGATCCTGAAGGAGCTCACCAATGAACAAAAGCAAAGGAGAGTCCAAGTTTGGCAAGACCTTTTGGAGAGGTAAAAGGGCTGTGTTATCACTGGTGACGAAACATGGGTGTACCAATAGAACCCTGAAACAAAGTGTCAACATGCACAATGGAAGTCGGCTAATTCTTCACAACCAGAACTGTTCTGTCAATCCAAATCAAGAGTCAAAATGATGTTGGTCCCCTCTTTAGATATCAGAGGGATTGTTCATTCATTCATTCATTCATTCATTCATTATGTATGTATGTATGTATGTATGTATTTATTTATTTATTTATTTATTTATTTATTTATTTATTTAGACAGAGGAGAGAGAGAGAGAGAAAGAGATACAGAGACAGAGAGAGAAATGAACTAGGGGAGCTCCCAGTTCAGCATATGGGTCTGCACGGGCCAGGCCTGGATTCGGTCTGCGGCGCTGCAAAGTGAGCGCCTAACCCACTGAGCCATCCCGGCTTCCCCATCATTATATATTTAGACCAAATGGGCAAACAGTCAACCAAGCTGACTATTTGGAAGTGCTGAAAAGGCTGTGTGAAAACATTAGATGAAAATGACCTGAACTTTTTTCCAATAACTCATGGATGGCTCTTGCATCATGACAGTGCACTGGCTCACATGGCACTATCTGAGAGGGTATTTTTAGCCAGTAAACAAATAACTGGATTGTAACACCCTCCCTACTCACTTGATCTGGCCCCAATGACTTTTTACTTTACCTGAAGATAAAGGAAATACTATAAGGAAGACATATTTTTAAAGATTTATTTTATTGTTTGAGAGAAGGTCATAGTTGTTGTACATTATTAGTTGTGACATGGTTTCATTCCACACAGGTGGATGTTGGGCTGCGAACCAGGAGCAGGAAGGAAACCAGAGGCCTCTTGTATAGGAGGCAAGCACCTCTGCTACCAAGCTAACTTGGTGGTTACTAGTTACACTGCAGTTCACCATATGGGTTTACACAGGCTGGGAATTGAACCACAGACCTTGTGACCATGAGGCAAGCGCTCAACCACTGAGTTATTCTGGCATCCCCAAATGGAAGACATTTTGATGACATTCAGGACATCAAGGGCAATATGATAACAGCTCTGATATGCAGCCCAGAAATAAGAGTTACAAAATTTCTTTGAAGGGTGGACTAGGCACTGGAGTCAGTGCATAGCTTCCCAAGGGGAGTACTTCGAAGGAGACCATAGTGATATTCAGCAATGAGGCATGTAGCACTTTTTCTAGGATGAGTTCACAAACTTAATTGTCAGGCCTCATACACTAACAGTACAGGAAACCTATTACAAACTAGTTAATAGAAACATCTTTTTATAACAGCAAAAAAAAAAAAGTTAAAACACCTCAAATTTCAACCTACAGAAAAATGAACAACAGAATGATAGTATAGTTGTACTGTATCATAAAATAAAGTAATGAAAAGTGAATGTTCTTCAGCAATGTATTTAGCAATATTAATATAAAACTGAAAGTAACAAAGAAACAAAAACTCATGGACACAGGCAGTGGTTTGGTGGTTGCCTGGGGGTGGGGATGGAGAGGTGGGGGGAGGACTGGGGGACATAGCAAGGGAACATTAAATGTAAAAATAAATTTAAAAATGTTAAAAAATATATTAATATATCTCAGAAACATGTTAAGCAAAATAAAAACAAGTTTCAAAAGTCGATATAAATATAATCCCTATTATACAGAGTTCAAAGAAGTTTTTTAAGTGCAGAATTTAAATATTATTTAGGGAGCAAGAAAGAAGCCTATTGGAGAAAGAGTACTACCCATCCTTGAGCAGTCTGCTTTTCTTTACCTTGATTTACCTGTGGTACTTGTTGTTTCAATTGCAACAGCCCTGGTAGACCTTGGCAATAGCACTGCCATCCTAGCTTAGCTTCATTTGGCTATTAAAAACTGGCCAGAAAAAGACACTGCTCAAAAATTATTTTGGAACAAACGTTAAGCACTCTTTTCCACCAGATAAAAAGGACCAAAAATCAGTCAAAAGCAATTAGTGACCAATGGTGACATTATTCAATATAGTACAATATTAGAGACTCTAGAATTGATTGATGTACAGTCTATTACCTTAGTGTTTTGGATGCAGGGACAGAGGGCCCATGCTGCACTGGCCTTCACGTCTGGGTGAGGATTTTTCAGCAGAGACCACAACAAACGAACTCCATCTAAACGATCGATTATCCTATTGGGAAACCAAAAATAGAAGTATAAACTGTGATTAGTACGTGAAAATAAAATTTTAAGTGACCTATCTATCACACAATTCTAATTTTTTTTTCCTTTTGACATTTTGCTTGTTTTCAAATCTTTAAGAATAGCAGGGATACAATATGCTGTTGAATTGTGAGGACTCTGATTTTAGTTTTAAATTATTGACATGGAAAGCAAGCTCCATGATAATTATGATTCACATAAACTTAAAGCCACGTAATTTTTTAATTAGCTGTACAGACTGTTACCTAAATGTACAAATACTGGTTTCTTTCATATAGTAACATCTAAATACTTCCCAAAACAAATATTTATGCCTCAAAACTGTGCAGTTACCTTTTTTTATTTGGTCTGTGTTTAATTGACTTACCTTACTGTATGACATATTTTAAACTCCTCCAGTCCTAATCTAGCATTAGGAATTAAAATCATTACACCACAATGCATCCTTTGTTGGGCACGAATAACACGTAACTTGTTTTCCGTGTGCTCCCTTCACAGCAAGACTACCATTGCAGACTGTGTTATAATTACTTAAACACTCTGTAATCAAAATATCTTCATGACTAGCTGAAAAATGAATTATCATCAGAGTCATCTCTACACCATCTGTCTTTTGTTTATATATCAATCAGTCCAGGGAGCAGAACCTCGAATTAAGGTCCACTGAGTACTTGCTGTTAAGAAGAAGGCCAAACAAAACTTAATATCATTTACAAACATGGCTTTGTTCAGAAAGATATGTTAAACTCAAAGCAGATGAAAAAAGATAAAGAACATCAAAATCCCTTTCATTTTTAATATCAAGTTGCATTAAACACATACAATATTTAGCCAGACAGAATAAATACTGTTAGTTTAAAATGCCATTCAAATTCTTTCTTGAAAATCAACATAAAAACATTTACAATTCTTGATTATCTGAGATGAGTTTGCCAGGGGGGAAAAATGAAAAAAAAAACAAAACACCCAAAAAACAAAACCCTATTATTCCAAAGGTTCCAAGCAGGATGATGTTTTCACATAACTGTATGAAACAATTGGTAACGCAAATAGCATATAGTAAGATATAAACTGTTTCTTTTTAAAGAGTGACTTTTAATAAGAAAAAAGTGCATTGAAAAAGTATTTCAACCCAAACTTTAAATAGGTTTCTAAACTTAAAGCTTTCTGTCAATATCATGCTAAGTGAAAAACTTTTATTTCTCAATTTATGGAAACTGTAAAGAAAGATACTGAACAGTTCACAATGAAGAATTTACAAACTTAATGCTTATTGCTTTACATATGACACTGAAAACATTGTTGATGCTGCTCTGAGTTTCTATATTTCCTCACACGTAATTTCTCAATGAACAATAGGTCTGTCTTATCCACTCGCAAAAGTAGCAGTAAAATTTGCATTAGTAATATTTATACAATGCTGGATATAACTTTTCATTATATTGAAAGTCATGCAGATGGCACATATTTTCAATTTAAAACAAAAAGTATAACTTAATTCTGAATGCCACCCTCAAGCCAAAATTTCCTAATTAACTATTAATTGTAAAACTAAATCTATTGTCCTCAACCCTCACCCCAAACCTGAGGCAATTCATCAGCTGTTCAGTTACATTGGATGAGAATTTTTTTTTTTTAATTAATTTTTTTTTTAATTTATTGTTAAATTTGATGAGGTTACATTGGTTGGTAACAATTAGACAGTTTACAGATGTACAAGTCCACCTCACATCATTCATGCATCGTATTATGTGCCCATCACTCAGTATCAGTTCCCCTTCCATCACCTTATATCTAGTGCCCACTCCCACCTCCCCCCACAACTGTCCCCCCGCTCCACCC
>PVKE010026854.1:0-21996 GCA_004027555.1 Craseonycteris thonglongyai
TAATATCTTATTTTATTTTATATAATTAGCTTAATTTATATTTGCACTAACAATCAAATGCTATAGTTGGGAAAGCTTGTTCTTCATATTATCCATGTCACCCTCTACTCTACAATTTCACACAGTCTCTAGAAAGAGTGTCAATGCTATTGCTTCAAATTTTCTAGATTGATTTTTTTAAATAGCTGTCTTAAATTTTTTTTTAAAGATTTATTTATTGTTTTTGACAGAGAGGGACAGAGACAGAGACAGAGACAGAGAGAAGGGGGAGGGCCCAGAACAGCCTCCACAGCTGCACATTATTGGTTTTTCCACATAGTTTCATTCCACAGGTGGGTGCAGGGCTGCATAGGGTAGGAACTGGGCCGGGGGCTCACCCCGGTGAGAACTGAACTGGGGGCACTCCCCAGTTCAGCATATAGATCAGCACAGGCCGGAACTCGATCCTCGGTCCCTGGGGCTGCAAAGTGAGCACCAAACCCACTGAGCCATCCCGGCTTCCCTAAATAGCTATCTATGTTGAACAAGAGAGATTCTCTAAAGTAAATTTACTCCTGAAGTTTATCTTCACAGGAGTCTTACAGTAATGAAAGAAAAAAAAATCGCCCTAGCAATATGTACTTGTTTACTTTAAAGACAAATAATTTTAACTTCAATGGTTTAAATCAAGCTTGTCCATCCCATGACATTCGGGCTAAATGTGGCCCAGGAAGTCTTTGAATGTGGCCCAACACAAATTCATAAACTTTCTTAAACATTATGTGATTTTGGGGGGGACCTTTTTCTTTTCTTTTAGCTCATCAGCTATCATTGGAGCTAGTATATTTTATCTGTGGCCCAAGACAATTCTTCTTTCATTGTGGTCAGGGAAACCAAAAGGTTGGACACTCCTGATTTAAATAATCTACTTTCATTTACAAGAACCCTGCACACTTAGAAAATTTATATACAAACCCAGTGACTGATGCCAATTTAGCCACCTTGCTATTAAAAAATGAAAATTATTTTCCAAAAATATTTTAAGAACCTGTGGGGTGACTTGCATTTCAAAGTTTTTATTTATGCAGTATGTTAAGCAGAAAAACCATGTTGATTTGAAGGAAAAAATAAAAGCAGCATAATCAATTAAGTTGATTTAGTAATAGTTGCATGAGATTGACACTATCCAATTCTGTATATTCAGACCTGAGAGGCAATTCTAAGCAAATGCATTTTTCACCTCCAATAGGGTTCTTATCTTTGATTCTGAGCAAGAGGCCAAACATTATATTTAGTAAAGGCACTGGAGACATCAAGTAAATATGCTGTGCTCTTCTGAGGCTTACTGAAAAGATACAACAATATTTAAAAATATTCATTAAGCAGAAGTCTGGCTTAGGAGAGCTGAGCCAGAGGCACAGGAAGTAGCAGTTTGCTTGAGAACTGTGGAAAAGAAGTGAATAACACACCCCCTCAGCCAACAGCTGTTCAAATGAGGAAATAACAACAAAGAATGATTTGCAATTAGGTATAAACGTATTACTTCCTCTATCTCATACCCTCACCCTCAGCATTTTGTTAAAAGATTTCATTGGAAATTCTGATTCCCTGCTAAACAAACTAATATTCTCGTAGCTGCGTGCAGCTACTTAATGTTTTTTAAAGTGATGTTTTGAAAAATTATTTATTTAAAATTGTCAGTGACAGTTGATAGTCAATATTATTTTATATCAGTTTTAGGTGTACAGCATAGTGGTTAGACAGTTACATAGTTTATGTAGAGCCCTCTCCCCACCCCAATTAGTATAGTACCCCACAGGGCACTATACATAGTTGTTGCAACATTATTGACTATATTCTCTATGCTGTACTTTACATCCACATAACTATTGTACAACGACCAATTTGTATTTCTTAATCCCCTCATCTTTTTCACCATGCCCCCAACCACCTCCCATCTGGCAAACATCAGTTCGTTCTCCATATCTGTGAGTCTGCTTCTGTTTTGTTTGATCATTTAGTCTGTGCTTTAGATTCTACATGTAACTGAGATCATATGGTATTTGTCTTTCTCAGTCTGCCTTATTTCACTCAGCATAAAACTCTCCAAATTATCCAGGTTGTCACATTAAAGTATGATTTCAAATTAAATACACATGGGAATAACATGAAGCCAAGTATTAAAGACACACAAAACTTCTTATTTTCAATATGTGATGCCAACAGAAACTAAACTAGTCTGATTTTATAAACTGTGACATTTAAAAAGATTAGAGGAGAAAAAAATGTTGAAATTATTCTAAAATTCTAAACTGTAAAAAGACTCTCTATAATGTAGAACATAACACTAGAATCCCAATATTAATGTTCAAATCTGTGTCCACCACACTGCTCTATAACTCTGAAAAAATAATTGATGTCAATCTCAGTTTCTTTGACTAATCAGTAAGGTCATTAGGGTGTATTTTATGTTGTTGGCAGGGTTAACTGAAGAAAAATTCATTAAGCTATGAAAATATGGCCTAAAACCTATCATTATTGTTACTATCATCATTATAATTATCATCTTAGTCTTATCAGCATAACAAGAAACACTGTGTCCTGTAACATTCCTATTAACTCAATAAACTTGGCTCTTTCCTTACCTTTATTCTTAGTTGTATTGCAGGAACCAATCTAAATCCCATGGATAACTATTTGTTTTTCAAGCTATCATTGCCTCCTGTTTCTAGATTCAGAACATTTTGGATTCCAGTGAAAAGGTACTACCGTTGGTGGCAGTGTCTTTCCTGATGGCCAATCCTGTTTCCTCTTTGCTGTATACACAGCTGTATTACATTTTTCAGCATCCATCTCCGACAGGTGTGATAATGTAGCTGATTAATAGCTATTGGAGGGAAAATAATGCCCCCCACCCCCACCCTTAGGCCAAGCCCTTAAATCCCTGTCACATGTGATTCTCTTGACTTTTTCCTCTGTGCTGTGTTCATGCAACGGAGCAAGGCAACATCGGAATCCACATTTTACGGTAAATATGAAAACAGTACAGGAGAAAGGAGTGAGGGTCTCTACATCACATCTTGAAAAAAAAACTGGAGGAAGCCAGGATGGCTCAGTGGGTTAAGCACTCGCTTTGAAGCCCCAGGTCTGAGAACTGAATCCTGGCCCTGGCCTGTGTGGACCCATATGCTGAAGTTGGGTGAGCATCCCATATGGATGGCCCCCAGGTTGGCCCCCAGTTTGGCCCCCAGCTCACAGGGGCATACCTCCCATGCAGGAGGCCCCCGCCCACCAGTGTGGAACAAAATCAAGTGGAAAACTGATGACGTATGACTATGGAGACTGCTCTGGGCCCTTCCCCTTCTCTCTGCCTCTCTCTGTCTCTCTTTGTGAAAAACAATAAAATAAATCTTGAAAGAAAGATGGATAAATGGAAGGATGGAAGGAAGGAAGGAAGGAAGGAAGGAAGGAAGGAAGGAAGGAAGGAAGGAGAGGGAAGAAAGGAAGAAAGATGAAAAAGAACTGTCTTCTGTCAAATCCTCCTGTCTGGGCTCACATAATTAAAAAATCAATATTAATTGTGTTCAGCCTCTGACATTTAGCAGCTCTTATTACCTTAACTAAAAGATTTCTTCTTAAAAAGAAAACCACAGCCCCACAATGGCATCACCTGTGCTTAAAGCCTATGATGACAAACTCAGATTTCACACCAGACCTAACCACTGTTTCAAACATTCCTAGATATACAATCTTACTTAACCAGTCTGCAATTTTCTGGTCAAGCATCAGTAAAGTAATCTTTCACATGAGCCCTATTCAACCCTTCTCCCCTAGGGAAATAAAAAAGCAATCTGCATGACTTACCACCCCGCAAAGAAGATGCCCTGGTCTACAAACAGCCCTTTTCTTTTCTTTTGTTTCTTTGCTAATAGTTTTTTTTGTCTCACCTTTCTTCCTAGAAAACCTACTGTGTGTAACCCATTGGAGCTCCTTTCTAGCTATAATAGATAGGATACTGCCTTAATAGTAAAGCCAATTAGATCTTCAATTTTACTTGGCTGAACTTTGGTTTTTGTTTTTGTTTTCACTCTTAAGATGGGAAAATCTTATATACATATGCAACATTTCAAAGCCAGAACAAGTATTTAAATGATTTGTAATCTGACACAGTTTGTTACATCAGGCACTTATAAACTGATTGCTATCAACATAAGAATCAAAATGTCTTATCTTTTTTCTACACATTAAAACTTTACTTTTATGTGTGGTTTATCTAGGTCATGATGAGTTTTTCTCCTCTATTATTTCTTAGGAGTAATCAGAAGCTCATGTGTAACTGACATCTGAAGTAGAAATCATCTTTCATTAAGTTTTATCTGGATTCATGAGAAGTATATGGGGCTTAGAATCAGCCAAATTAGATTTAAATGCTTTAATTTTGTTTTTCTCTGAGCTATTAGGAAATTATTTACTAAAATTTAGGTATCCGGGTCTATAAAATGGGAATAACTGCAACTACATTTAAAAATAATTACAGAATTTAATATACAGAATTTATTATGCACTTTTAATATTAAGTGATGTAGTTATTATGTAATATATACTTGACATATACCTCTATACTCATGAAATATAGTATGGAAGGAAAAAAGAATATAATATTTACTGAGCATGCTCTATGTGTCAGGCACTGTGCCAAGTGCCTTTTAAAATGGTTGTTGGGGAAGCTGGGATGGCTCAGTGGGTTAAGCGGTCACTTTGCAGTGCCAGGGACCGGGGATCCAGTCCCGGCCCCAGCCCCGGCCCGTGCGGAACCATGTGCTGGGCTGGGAGCTCCCCCAGTTCAGTTCTCTCTCTGTCTCTGTATCTCTCTCTCTCTCTCTCTCTCTCTCTCTCTTTCAAAAACAAAAATAAATAAATAAAAATCTATTAAAATGGTTGTTATCTTATTTAATATCCCCTATAGCAAGGCTGACTTGATGTACCCTTATAAACGAGACAGAAAACAATGGTACTGTTTCACTTCAAACGGTAAGTTTCGTCAGCCTACTGACCTCTTACATTTAGCCAATTGAGACTAGGCTGACCTTGTACCATTTGAAATGGGACAGCACCATTATTTTTGTGCATTTGAAACAGTATGTCTGGTCCACCTACTAACCTCTACTAGTTTATCAACTGGAGTTCCTTAGGGAAAGCACATCTTCTCCAGGTATTCCGGGTAGGGTGGATTCAATATGCTAGTAGGTTTCACAATGTTAGATCAAAGCTGCAGCTGGAGGGCTCAGCTCAGAAAGGTTATGACTGGGAAATAGGACTGCCACTCCCCTCTTCAGCCTCAAGCCCTGGCATGAATGTAAAATCCACGTCTCAGAACTGGGACCACCAAGTAGAAACTGAAGTAAAAATCTGCAAAGCTGCCCTTTCGGTTCAAAATACCACCTTGATAAAACCGCTACATCTGACCTTATTTATTTCTCTGCTTCAAGTGAGTTCTCAATGGCAAACGCTAACTGGGAAGCACACAGCCAAGAGAAAGCCAAGAGAATTCTGAGTAAAGCAAGTCCCAGACTTAGTCAGAATCAACAGTGCTGATGCTGACCCGACCACAGAAAAGCCAGGGTACTCAGACAGCATTTTCCTCCTAATACAGGGAAGGAAGAAGAGATTATAGTAAAAACAACAGGTGTGTGTCTGCCATTGACTATTCGTACGTTCCAGGCACACTTCATAAAGCGGTGACAGTAACAGTCACTTAATTTTCACAAGCTCTCTTTCTGTTTTACATTTAAGGATAAGAAGGGTGAACAAGTTGAATCAACTTGAACAAGAACTAGAATGGTTAAGCAGTAGAGCCAAAATTCAAGGTCTCACACTTGCTCATACCAGAGCCAGTGCTTTTAAAAGGTGAAACTAGAAATAAAATTCTGATCTACTTACTTGCAAAGGTCATGCTATTGACACCTTTATCACTTCTAGGGTAGAAAACTTGGAGTTACTTCTTTCAAGACATTTGCTAAGATAAAGATAGACAGTATAGCCATTTATATAGTTATAGAGCTGTAACATTATTTTATGTAAAAATGATTTAATTGTTAGTATATATGAGAGTTGGTCAGCTAAGTTTCAATAAAAAATAACTCCACTAAGCCACATAACTAGATCTAAATAATAGGATTATTGTGTACTAAATTGTATTGAATCTCTGACTCCCAATGTAACTCACCTTAAAGAAAGGGCCGTTACAGAGGTAATTCAAATTGAATAAAGTCATAAGAGTAGGGCCCTAAAATTCAATGTTACTGATATCTTTATAAGATGAAGAAGAGAAAGCAGGGATGTATACAAGCACAGAAAGTCACGTGCAGACCTTGAGGATGGCCATCGATAAGCCACAGGAGAAGCCTCAAGAGAAACAAAACTTTATGACAGTTTGATCTTGAACTTTTAGCCTCCAGAACTCGGAGAAAAAAAGTTCTGTTAAGTCACCCAGTCTTACGGTATCTTTATTTGGTGGCCTTAGCGGACTAATAGAGTGGGTGACAGGATGGGTTTGTATGTGCATTGGTGTGAAGGCAAGCGCTTTTAATTTCACACAAAGTGTACTTGTTTTCATTAAATAATATCTGTATCAGTCAGTATTCCACTGTAGGTAGTAAAACATTGTTAGAGCAGAAAAGGGTATTCATGAATAACCTAAACTAACATCATAGTATTTAATTTCAAAAGACAAAGTGATTTACTCTAAAATAGTTGGAAGACAAAGATGTTCGTTTTCAGAAGTCCTATCTAACATATTACTGGATGTTATACCCACTGCAAACACTTAAGAAAGAGAAATAAAAAGCATCCAGATTGGAGAAAAATAAGTGAAATTATTCGTACTCATAAATGTTATGATCTGTCTTGTAGAAATCTGATGAAATCAACATCAAAGCTATTAAAACAACTGAGTTTAACAAGTTCTCACAATACAAAATCTATATAAAAAGTTGGCTTATTTTTATATACTAGTAATAAACAATTGAACATTGAAATCAACAAGTAATATAAACAGTATAATAAAAAATGTCAAATATTTAGAGATAAATCAGATCAAAGAACTAAGAACTGTAAATGAAAACTACAAAAAATAAGTAAAAGAAATTAGAGAAGAAATAAATAAATTGAGAGATTTGTCATATTCACAGTAGAAGGAAAATATCTTTAATAGGTTAGTTCTCCTAAAATTATTATTAATATATATCAGCCCAGTTTTTAATTGTTTTAAGTAGTAGGTTAAATCTGGTTCCTGGGGAAGCTGGGATGGCTCAGAGGGTTAACTGCTCACTGTGAAGCCCGGAGCCTGAGGATCAAATCCCAGCCCTGACCCAGGGGGACCTATATGCTGAACTGGGTGTGCCCCCAGTTCAGCTCTTGCCAGGGCGGATGCAGGAGGCTCCCTGCCCAGTTCCTGCCCTGTACAGCCTTGGTGCCCACCTGTGGAGTGAAACTATATGAAAAATGAACGCTGTCAACTATGGAGACTGCTCTGGGCCCTCCCCCTTCTCTCTGTCTCTCTATCCCTCTCTCTGTCAAAAAAAAAAACAATGATTAAAATAAATCTTTAAATCTGGTTCCAATTATACTGTATTGGCTAGAAGTAAAAATAATAAAGGACTTTTGATGCTGATATAAAAAAATAAAACATATTCAACAGAGTATATGTAATGAAGAAGGACAGAGCAAGAGACAGGAATCTGAAGTGGTCTTATTCTGCTTCCACAGATTAAAGGCTGAGGCTGAGAGCAAGTTTTCAGTTTTTCTGAGATTCAGTGTTTTTCTCTGTGGAATTAAAGTACTATGATCTGTTCTTCTGCTCAAAACTGTTATTGTGAGGTTCGAGTGGTGTATATATATATATATTTTTTTTTAATTATTAAATGTATTGGGATAACATTGATTCATTAAATTATGTAGGTTTTAAGTGTACATTTCTATAATAAATACATCATATATATATTGTATTATGTGCTCACCACCCTGAGTCAGTTCTCCTTCCATCACTTTACATTTGATACCCTTTTTCCCTCTTCCACTATCCCCACCCCCCTTACACTCTGGTAAACACTAAACTGTTGTCTGTGTTTATGAGTTTAGGTTTGTCTTGTTTGTTTGCTGTTTTCAGTTTTATATGCATCAAATGAGTGAAGTTATATGGTTAACATTTTTGTTTGATTTATTTTGCTTAGCATGATAATCTCAAGATCCATCTATGTCACAAATGTTTCATGTTTTCTTATGGCCAAATAATATCCTCTGTATGTTCCACATTTACTTTATTTAATCATTTATTGAAGGACACTTTGATCATTCACATGTCTTGCCCAACATAAATAATGCTGCAATAAACATAAAGGTACATATGTCTTTTTTTTTTTTTTTTTTGACACAGAGAGAGATAGAGAGAAGGGGGAGGGCTCAGAGCAGTCTCCATAGTTGTACATCATCAGTTTCCAACATAGTTGCATTCCACACAGATTGGCAGGGAGCCACACAGTGCGGGAACCAGGCCAGGGGCCTCCCACACGGGAGGCAGGCCACAGCGAGCTGGAGGTCAAACTAGGAGCTTCCCACATGGGAAGCTAGCCCCAGCAAGAACTGAACTGGGGCCACACCCAAGTTCAGCATATGGATCCTCAAGGGTTGGGGCCAGGATTCGATCCCTGGACCCCAGGGCTGCAATGTGAGCCATCCCAGCATCCCCAGGTACATATATAGATAAATGTTTTCTGATTTTAGGGTTAGACACCCAGAAGATGGATTGCTAAGTTGTATGATAATTCCTCTCTTAGTTTTTTGAAAAAAATACCACACTGTATTTTATAGTGGTTATACCAATTTACATTCCCACCAGCAGTGTAGGAGAGGTATTTTTTCTCTACAGCCTCTCCAACACTTTTTATTCCTTGTTTTGTGGATAATAGCCATTCTAACAGGTGTGAGGGTATCTCATTTGTGTTGTCTGGACCATTTTCTGAAAAGTGGGTATCAAGGCCACCACCAGTCTACATCAGATCCTTGTATGAGCTATAAAGAGAATGTGTGAACAAATTAGAATAAAATGTCATTTGCTTTGTGTTATCCAGTCCTTTAAAAATTTACTTTATTGTTTAGAGAGAAGGTGAGAGAGAGAAGAGAGAAGAGGAGAGGGTCCAGAGCAGTCTCCATAGTTGTATATTGTTCGTTATGACATAGTTTCATGTGGACTTAGGGCCTCACAGGGCAGGAACTGAACTGGGGGCCTCCCACATGGGAGGCAAGAACTTTCGCCACCACAGTTCAGCATGTGGGTTTGTACCAGGAGTCGATCCCCAGACTCACGGTTGCAAGGGAAGCACTCAAGCTGCTGAAGTATCCTGGCAATCCCAACCCAGCCCTTTAAGGAGCAAAGTGTAAAGTGGATTTCAGACTCTCATTCCCACAGACAGGCTTCTCTGTGCAGGGCACAAACTGTGTAGCTGGTAGTAACAGCCCTGGTACATATTCTCATTAAACTCTCACCTTCTTGACTTTTTGCTCAGATCTATGGCATCAGATATGCAGATACTCTGCAAATAGGTAGAATTTGATCTTTGGTTTTGAGATATTCATAAATGTACTTTTCCTTTATCCTGAAAAAAATTGAGTTGGTCAAAGTGCCATTTGGGAGAGGTTAATATTTTTTAAAAAATCAAGTTTCTGTGTTATTTACTCTACTATGAACTACGCAATGCAGAAATTCTTAAGTATTGGTCATTTAAAATAGGTATCACTTTTTTCTAAAAATGGTATAGAAATTTATACAACTCGTTTTAGGTTGTTTTCCTTCTTACTTGGAAAGACTTAAAGATGGTAGCATTTCCTCTAAACTAAATTTCGTACATTCAGGTTGTACAAAAATATGATGCTAGACATTTTGTTTAGATTTTAAAATGTCAAGTAATTAGAACTCTTGTTCCTGAAGCTTATCTGTGTAGGATCTGATTAGTTGAAAAGAATAGGTAAGGTTAGTGAGAAGAAAGAAGTGGCACGCTGCCAGAATAGGTTTCTTCTGGAGCTGGTGGCTTTGCAATAGAGAAAATCTCATTATTTATAAAAAAGTAACAGCAGCCAAAAAAAGCCATAAATCACTGTTTCAGCGACAAGGATGCAACCTTATGAATAAATGTGCTGTTTTAGTTGACATTTGTATGCAGTGGCAATTTCTAATTTCAGAAATATTTAAATTATGTTTATACCTTCATTTACTCACATATTCACACACTTATTGAAAATTAACTATGCCATCCTTCAACTTCTTCTATCATTTTTAAACTCTAAGGTATTCAAGTGTTGTTTATAATCAGCAATTCTTTAACTATTTTTTCCCTTCCACCCACATGTTCAAAATTATTTCTCAGATACCCACTAGAACTTTTTTTATTTTTCAATATTTTTAGAACTACTTTTGTTAAAGTCAAGAATGACTTAGACTTAATAATTGCAATAGTCCTTAACATCTTCTCATTTTACCCAATTGCTCAAGAGCATCCAAAGTAGTTGATCACATCCTTTTTAGTTTCCTTTTTGTACTTCATTTTTTTGAGAACAGTTTTAGGCTCACAGAGTAATTGAGACAAAGATACAGAAATTTTTCTATACTCATATATGCCCCCCCCGCTACACACACACACATACACACGTATGCATGGCCTCCCTCATTATAAACATCTCAATACCTGACAATCAACCAAAGTCCATAGTTTCCATTAGAGTTCACTTTCAGAGTTGTACATTCTGTGCATTTAGGCAAATGTATAATGACATTTACCTGTCATTTTAGTATAACAGAATATTTTCACTGCCCTAAAAATCTTCTGTGCTCCATCCATCCTTTCTTTTATGCTTCCATCCCCACTTGCCCACCTCCAGTAACCATTGATTTATATACTGTTTCCCTGATTTTGCCTTTTCCAGAATGTAATAGAGTTGGTCTCATACAAAATGTAGCCTTTTTTTTTTCCAGATAGGTTTCTATCACTTGAATTTATGAATTTAAAATTTGTCTATGTTTTTTTATGACTTGATAGCCCATTTCTTTTTAACACAATAGCATATTGTAAGGATGCACCAAAATTTATTTATTTGTTTGTTTATTTATTTATTTATTCATTCATTCATTCATCTGCTATAGAAAATTTCAGTTGCTTCTAAGTTTTAGCAATTGTGAATAAATCTGCTGTACTTGTAAACATTCATGTAAAAGTATTTGTGTAGACATAAGTTTTCAACTCATTTAAATAAATACCCAGGAGTGTTATTTCTAAGTTGTATAATAAGAATATCTGTAGTTTTGTTTAAAACAAATAAACAAAAAAAACCTATCTTCCAATGTGGCTGCACCATTTTGCAACTGCCAGCAATAAGTCATATTCCTGTTGCTCCCCAAACTTGTGAGCATTTGATGGATAATTTTTCCAGGTTTGGGCCATTCCAATAGTTAGATATCCTTAAGAAGGCAACAGGGACTCCGTTTTACAAACAGCTGAGCTACTGCCATGATCTGAATGTTTCTATCCCCCCTCAAATTCATATGTTGAAATCATAATCCCCAAGGTGATGGAGTAGGAGGTAGGGCTTCTGAGAGATGCTTAGGGCATTACCCTCATGTAGGGATTAGTTCTTCATAAAGATCCCAGAGAGTTTTCTTGCTCTTTTAACCATCTGATGACACAGCAAGGAAGTGCCCACTATGAGGAAGCCAAATCTTACCAACACCTTGACTATGGGCCTCCTGGCCTCTAGAACTGTGAGAAATAAATTCCTGCTTCTCATTAGCCACCCAGTTTACGGTATTTTTCTTATAACAGCCCGAATGGATTAAGACAATTACTTTTTTCTACACTATGTTAAGAACTCTTTTCTTCTTAATACTGTCATGGATGAAAGCTTGAGCTGTGCATCATCTTTGAGATGCTGACTTTCTGATGGGGATAGCTATGTGAAAGCCTAATTAATCAACAAAAAATCAGGAGCAAAGGCCTGGACATGAGACATGGCACTGAAATGAGACACGGAAATTATGTTGTTTTCTGTTTCAGCAGCTGTATGTGATAGAGATATTCTTACAAGCTGCATGCAGACTAACAGTGCAATAAGTCCTTACTTGCCAAACTGGAATCTGGTCTTGGGTCTTAATAAAAATTATATTGTTATAATAAGGCAGTTGATCATTACCTCTGACAGTGATATTCCTTATCGGCAAACCATTCCTTACAATGCAGCAGGAAATACTTCTCACACTTGGATGATAAACCAGTCTGAAAAACCATCTTTATACAATCTGACAGAATGCTCCCCTTACATTAATGTAGTGTGAATTAGAAATGACAGCATACTTTCCACAATTCTCTCTTTTCTATCTTTCTGCAATTCCCCAAAGACTCATTTCTTTATTGTTTCACTTATTTTGAATGCCATGGTTTCTTTTTACTTGCATTCACTGGCTTTGATTCCAGTTCCAATTCCACAGTAATTCTGTCCAGGGCATTGAGTGAAAAGGTGTTGATGTTAACATACTTGAGGAGAAAATCCTTCAGGTGTACTGATCGTATTAGAGTGTGTAATCCAAAACTAGATTCTTTCCTATTTTGTAGTCTTCCCATTATCCTAGAGTTCATTATTTTTCTTTGTCCAGAGCACTTTTATTCTGTTGATTACTTTTCAGAAGATAACAAAGAAAAGACATGGATGTGAGCCGAGTCTTCCAAATTACAAATCAACTCTCTGAAAAGTGAACATTATTGTTTATCAACTACATGCCTCCCCAAATGTTCCAAATATTTGAAACAAAAAATTTGTCTCAATCTGTTTGTTGTAATGTTAGCTAACAAAGACAGACAAAGCAAACAGACATGAAACAAATATCACAGTATATTCTACTTAGTAACACTGTTAAATTTTTACCGGTATATCTTTTCTACTTTCTATTTCCATGTCCACAATTTTATGCATTCTTCTTTCACTACAGAAAATTTATTCCTTAAAATGCAGCCTGCAATTTCCAGCCAGATCAATCTTTCTCAAAAACTATTTCAATAGCGTCATTTATAGGAGAACTGATTCTGGGTGGTGAGTACACAATGCAATATGTAGATGATGAATTGTATAATTGTATACTTGAAACCTATATAATTTTACTAACCAATGTCACACCAAAAATTTAATAATAATAATAAAAAAATTAAGATGCCTTACTTACCTATAAAACTGGCTAATTTAACTAGAGCTAAATCTTCTCTTTTCCTATTCCAAAGCCCTGCTTAATGCTCATCTTGCAGCCCCAGGGTCAAAGAATTGAATCCTGACCCTGGCCTGTTCCGACCCATAGGCTGCACTGACGTGTACCCCCAGTTTGGTTCTCACCAGGGTGAGCCTCACACGTGTGAGGCCCTTGGCTGGTTCCTGTCCGGTGCAGCCCCACGCCCACCTGTGGAATGAATAACTATGTAGAAAACTAATAATGTGCAACTATGGAGACTGCTCTGGGCCCTCCCCCTTCTCTCTGTCTCACTATCAAAAACAATAAAAATAAATCTTTTAAAAAAATCCCTTCTCAAGACAAAGAGTTTGTTTTTACTCTCATTTTACCACCTTTGTGCCATTGCTAAAACAGTTATTCTCCTTTTCACTTACCTGCCATAATAATATTCTCCACCAAGGTCCATGCTCAATCTCACTACACTTTCTACATTACAATAATCTCATTTGTATGCATCTCTGTAAGTGACAATAATCAATAATCCTATGACATGAAATAACATGATATTTTAATATTTTTATAGTTATCTACTTTCTTAAAAGGTCTAGATATCATACATGAAAGCAAAATGGTCATCATAATAAGTAGTTTTATTATGACAATTCTTTTTTTTTTTAAGATTAATTTTATTGTTTGAGAGAAAGGTATGTGTGTGTATATGAGAAAAAGAGAGAGAGAGAGAAGGGGGAGGGCCCAGAGTAGTCTCCATTGTTGTACATCATTAGTTGTGACATGGTTTCATTCCACACAGGTAGATGTGGGGCCACGTGGGGCAGGAATGGAACCTGGGGCCACCCGCCTCAGAGGCGAGAACCCTCACCACTGAGCCATGTCAGCAGTTACCAGTTGCACCCCAGTTTAGCACATGGAGTTTGCATAGGCTGGGATCAGGAATCAAACTCTGCATCTGGCAATTTGGATGAAACTGCTTAACCACTGAGCTATCCCAGTGTCCCTTATCATGACAATTCTTATATTTTCACATTTATACTAACATTTTGTATAACCAACAAGTTTGTTTGCTCTTTACAGCATTCTCATATTTCTGCCCATGGAGAAGACTTTATCTATAAGTATCCAGCATTCTATTTTGCCTTATACAGAAGATCAAGACCCACACTCCCATAGGATTGGGAATGTACATGTTAATTATTTTTTCTATCTCAAAATCTACTCTAGTTTAATACCTGACACTTAGCAGACATTCAATATATATCTTCTGAATCAATAATTGTTCACTTCCATTAAATTTTATAGTGATTATAGTATAAATATCAAATGTAATATTACAAAAAAACAAACTTCATCTGAAAGGTAGTTGTTAGTGTACGATCTTAAGACAATGATCTTACATTCTGTTAAGAACACAATATAAAGTATGCTATGAATTCTTATATAAAAATAGTTTGAGGGGAAGCCGGGATGGCTCAGTGGGTTAAGCGCTCACTTTGAAGCCCCAGGGACTGAGTATCGAATCCCGGCCCCGGCCCGTGCGGACCCATATGCTGAACTGGGAGCTCCCCCAGTTCAGTTCTCTCTCTGTCTCTGTATCTCTCTCTCTCTGTCAAAAACAATAAAAAAAAAATTTTTTTAAGTTTGAAAAATACAAGGTACTAGTACTTTTCTGATGGCCTAAGTATATACAGCCAGTTGTTGGGGGTTGATAGATTTAAACAGATACAATGTGTTATTTTCAATTCTACAGTCAACAAATATTTACTGACCACTGTCACTATATCAGATTTGGGATATATAAATATATATATATATTTTTAATCCTTCCATTAAAAACTCTAAAAAGAGGGGAAGCCGGGATGGCTCAGTGGGTTAAGCGCTCACTTTGAAGCCCTGGGGACTGAGGATCAAATCCCGGCCCTGGCCCGTGCGGACCCATGTACTGAACTGGGAGCTCCCCCAGTTCAGTTCTCTCTCTCTCTCTCTCTCTCTCTCTGTCAAAAACAATAAAAAAAAATTTTTTTTTTTAAGTTTGAAAAATACAAGGTACTAGTACTTTTCTGATGGCCTAAGTATATACAGCCAGTTGTTGGGGGTTGATAGATTTAAACAGATACAATGTGTTATTTTCAATTCTACAGTCAACAAATATTTACTGACCACTGTCACTATATCAGATTTGGGATACATAAATATATATATATTTTTAATCCTTCCATTAAAAACTCTAAAAAGAGGGGAAGCCGGGATGGCTCAGTGGGTTAAGCACTCACTTTGCAGCACTGGGGACCGAGGATCGAATCCCAGCCCCAGCCCATGTGGACTCATGTGCTGAACTGGGGAATTCCCCCGGTTCAGTCCTCTTTCTGTCTGTATCTCTCTCTGTCTCTCTCTCGCTCTCTCTCTGTCAAAAACAATAATAAAATAAAATAAAATAACTCTAAAAATAGGAAATTGACAAACAAATGCACAATTACAATGCAGTGTTATATAGATTATGACACAGTAACTACAGATGCTGTGAAAGCATTAATCTCATACTGAATTAGAAAACATCTCCGGGAGGCAGTCATGTGTAAGTTAGATTTTAAAGAAATAGTAAATATTAATTTCATTTAAAATAAACAAACCACACAATATCAAGGTTGATGAGAAGTTTGAAATAAGTTAAGATGTGTCAGATAGAATACCTTGTGTAAAAACATGGTGGAATAGAACTATTCAAGAAATACAATAATTTTAGCATGACTGAAGTGTGATTATATCAGATATTGTGGTGGAAGAGAATGGGAGGATGAGTATTGGGTAAATCAACTATATATTTTTATATTTTATTCTATAATTAAAAGATGCCATTCAATGTTTTTAAATGAAATGATTAAATTTATGCTTAAGAAAGATGACTGAAAGTAAAGTCTTGGGTGAACTACACAAAACAAGATAGAAGTAAAGAGTTATGAGTTTGTTACAGTAATCCAGAAGAGAAAGCATGAAAGTGTGAGCTTAAGGTTGTGACAGTGAGGGGAAAATAAGAGGATATATTTTAAGGACATTAAAGAAAAATCAATAAGGCTCAGTGACAGATATTTCATTGGGTTAAAAGATAGAAAAGTATTAAAGATGACATTTGAGTTTCTGGCTTGGTAGAACTTTTAGATTGTAGAAATATCCATCTGGAAAGGAAGAAAGTGAGAGAAGCAAATCTCTGGGGTTATGAAATCTTGCATTCCAAATAACCAGCATACCTACTGATATAGTGATTATATGGTAATTATTAAAATAGAACATAACCCCCTGCAATGATAGGCTAGTTGCTACTGAATAATAAAATAGGACTCTTTAACGGTATTTAAGGCTAAAATGTTATAGAACATTTAAACAGAAGCTACACATTATACTTCATTGCACTAAACTTCAGTTGTCATGAATCATTGATAGAATCCTTTAATATCACTGTTTATTTCAATAACACCTCAATTAAGTCCTCTTCAAAGGATTACTATTTATTAGCTTAAAGCTTGTGTATTCAAGTAGAAAGATGACACAGGGCAGAGGGAAGGGATTGAGAAGGAAGGGAATCCCTTCCTTTAGCACAAGCTTGTCCAACCTGCGGCCCACAGGCCATATGCATCCCAGGGTGGTTTTGAATAGGGCACAACACAAGCTTGTAAACCTTCTTAAAACATGACCAGACTTTTTGTGACTTTTGTTAGCTCCTCAGCTATCATTACTGTTAGTGTATTTTGTGTGTGGCCATGTCAATTCTTCTTTCAATGTGCCCAAAGGAGCCAAAGGTTGAAGACCCCTACTTGGGCATGCCAGGTTAAGATCTTCCCTGCTTTAGTATTTATTCACATTATTGACCTTCATTATAGAATAAAACATTGGATTAGTGACTTGGATGTCTTTAGCTCCATTGCCTTTGAAGATCTCCCTTTCTTCCCATTTGACTTAAAGTAACCTGGAGAGAAACGACAATCTGTATCTTGTGTATCTGACTTTACCAGTGATCATTTTTGCTGTATTCCCAAAACATGGCATTACTCTCAGTTCACATTTTACTTCATTTTAAGTATTTGCTTAAAATTTACTTTTACAATTACATTAATTAACCTGTATTAACACTATAGTAACTACTTTGTAACTACTGCAGACTAACGCTTATAGTGTTTTAAAAAAGAACAAACTTTATTTTACATGCTATTATAAAAAGATATATATACTCTAAATAATTCTAACAAAAAAAAACACATTAAAGAATTAAAAACCACTCAAAATTCCATTTCCCTTATACAATCTATGTTAATGTATTGATGAATGTCTTTTCATGTGTGTATTTTTTTGGGGGGTGGGGAGATGAGTTGCTACATAATTTTATATTCATGGAGTTAAACAGTACTTCCAATTTTATACATTTTTAAAAAATTAAACAAAGCATTTTATCTATCCTTCCATGGGTACATAATCTCTCCTTCTTTGAATATATTATAATTTTATTTTACCATTATACTTCAATAAATTTGAGCTTATTTCCTTTTATATCAATATAAAAAGTGCTTCAATAAGAATTTTTGCCATTTGATTATCTCCTTAATGAAAGAAAGTTTTTATGTATATATTGCTGAAGTTCATAGCACAAAAGCTGCATCAATCTACACATTCAACAATAACACATAAAACTATCTCTTCCCCTATATCCTTATACTAATGCTCTTTGTCTCAACTTTGCCAGTTTTTTACACAGGTTCTCAGTAGTTTACACAAATGTTATCCAGGAGAACAACGTCCATGGCCACTCTATAATATAGCTAAACTTTTTCCACGGTTACACTCCGCCTCACTCATGCCTTTTTTTAGAAGTTTCATACTTCTAGCAACTTGAGTAGGTTTTGGCATACAGTAGATATTTAAAATTAAAATATTGAATGAATTTTTAATGAATTAAAAAATATGTCCGTTTATAAATCATACTGAATGACCTCTTCTAAAACATTATCAAATTAAATTCTGATATTAATTTATATCTATTTTTGGTTCTTTACTATTTATGGTTCATTGATTAATATGCCTATTTTTGAATCAGTATTATACTTCTATTTTTACTATATTTTCCTAATCCTGTTGAAATTATGAAAGAGTATGTCACAACCCCATTTAGTTTGTAGGACATTGCTAATAATGCCTTGACTTTATATTCCTATAGATACTCTTCTGAACCATTTAATCAAGTTTCACATAATGTCACTAAAAATTTTTTTAAGATTTATTTTTGTTTACTGTTTAAGAGAAGGTGAGAGAGAAAGAGAGAGAGAGAGAGGGGGGGGGAGAGAGAGAGAGAGAGAGAGAAGAGGGAGGGCCCAGAGCAGTCTCCATAGTTGTACATCATTAGTTGTGACATGGCTTTATTCCACACAGGTGGATGTGGGGCCATGTCAAGCAGGAACTGAACCAGGGGCCTCCCACATGGGAGACAAGAACCTTCACTGCCATCTGGACAGTTACCAGCCATACCGCAGTTCAGCACATGGGTCTGCAAGGGCCAGGTCAGAAATCGAACCCCAGACCCTGCAACTGTGAGGCAAACTCTGAACTGCTGAGCTATGCCAGCATCCCCAGAATTTTAATTATAATTGTTCTGAATCCACAGAATTATTTAGAGAAATTTGATATCTTTATTATGTCTTCCTCTCTAAGACAATGTATAGTTAGCTATATTTTGAAAATTTTATTTGAAAACACACAAAGTGTTATTTCTGTGTGCCTGTAGAGAATGTTATAGCTCCTTATTTCATAAAAATCTACACCCAGCTAAACTATGCTTTTGTTGTCACTGAGGGTTGTCTACATCCCCATTATACTTCCAACTGGTATTTAAATTGCTCTTTGAAAAACCATGTAGGAGAAGCTCTCAGAGACACTGCATTATAATACCATGAAGCACAATAAACTGAGTTAAAACTTTAGGTATAAAAATAAGTTCAATAAAATAAAATTAATAGCCTAAAATGAACAAAGTCATCTTACATTTATGAATAAATCAAGTTTAAAAATGAATTTTATTTTTCTTAAAACAAGAAGTACTTTGCATGAGGATAAAGGGGGAGGGAGGTTAGGAGAGGGGGGAGGGGGAGGTAAATATATGGTGATGGAAAGAATTGTATACCTGGAACTTATGTAATTTTTACTAACCAATGTAACCCTAATTAATTTAAAAATTGAAAAAGATGCCAATAACAGTATACTCATAATTTTCTAAATGAAGACCTTATCTTTATATTTAAGATATATTTCAGGAGTGTGGTTGAGTCATCTTTCCAAACATTGAAGATGGTGATTCTCTCTCTCTCTCTCTCTCTATATATATATATATATACGTTATATTTTTTTTCTCTCAGTATATTTAAATAACCTAGAATTACAATTCTAAGAGTAGATGAGAAAAAAATACACATGATCAATAATCACGCTCACTTTCTAGAATGCAGTTTGAAGGAACTCAGATATGCCTTGAACTGGGGAATATCAAGACCTCTCATAGCTTTATCTGTAAGGTTTCTGTTTGTTTTACATAAATGCCATGCTACCCTTTACACCGTCATGAAATGTTGCATAGCTTAGCCATTAAGAAGAGAACTAGAAAACTTAAAGTGAGTAAAGTCTCCCAAAGGTGTGTGTAAGCCAAACTATTGTTTCTGAGAAAATATGTTTACTAATAAATGTGTTCACAAGCAGTTGACAGAAAAGCCTGAGTAAGTAGAAAGCTAAATTTGTAGCCTTCTGAGTATTTCTAAGATGACTATAAGTTGAATACGTTATAGGACTTCTGGGCACTGATCGCTGAATCGATTACAGCTTTTCTGGTAGCCTGATTTCTTTGTGCCTTATTTCAGCTCGCAGGTATAAACCATAACTCCTGCACTGTTACAATCTCCATGATCTGAATGAATCATCCTGTGTAATTTCCAGTAATCATTTTTATTCCCCCATTTGTGCAAAAGACTACTTGATATTACCAACTAACCATCTGCACATTTGTGGAAAGACAGTGTAGTGCCTGCTTATGTGAAACCAGGCATAACCCTTCCCATGACAAGCTGAATTTGCTAAAAGAAGAGAATAGTATGAATATTTTAAAATGTTCTTTCATATATTAAATAAAGATGCATGAGATGACTAAGGTAACATACTCAAGCTGCATAATATAAACATGAAGCCACAAACTTGCAATGCTACAGTTTTATTTTTTTTTTTTGTGAGAGATTTTGAAAACTTAATACATAAAATCAGAAAATAGTTTTAAAGCAAAACTGTGCTAAATTGATGGTTTCGCATCATAACGTTTTCTTGGAAAATGAAAAGGCAAGTCTGACAGTTTTGCAAAAACACCTCCCTTTCTCTGTCTTAGTTGCCATCCCCTAGGTGTGTCATATCTTTTCCAGGAGGATAAGATGCTGTTTCTCTAGGAAATGAAGAACTAATTTCACCATTTGATATTCACATATCATGCTCTAGCTTCCTGATATATTTCAAAAGAAAATCCAGCTATCCCTCCTCACTCTCATCACACTACTATCCACACCCACATACCCAGTGCAGGCTTTCTTCACTATCAGAGTTTGAACGTTTCTGATCTTTAATCAAGCAAGTCCTTGTATCTTTGAAAATATTTGAATATACTTGACAACTAAAGTCACATATTTTACTAATTTTCAAACATATTTTAGTTTCTAAGATTGTCTTCAGTGGGGTTTACTGAACAGGCTGCATATTTTAACAATCAGCTGGTGTGCTGTCTTGATTGTGCTGCATATTTGAATACTTAAGGTTTTATATATTTTTGTTTGAGCCTCATACTTTAATGAGCCACATAAATTGTGTCTATGCAGAGGAGGTCTATTAGAAACTTAGTACTGAATTTTTTGGAAGACATTTTTCCCTCCTTTTGTCTATGTGTGTGTTGAGAGAGAGTTTGCCAATGTCTGAGTAGTTGTTAGAAACAAAACTAAGAAAAAATATTTTGCTTTAAAAAAAAAGTGGGTACCATTTTCTAATTCTAAGTTTTGGTTACAAATGAATGACATAGTGCATTTATATTTAAAAAAATCCCCTGAAATTCAATTTATTTGATATAACATTAATATTTTAGTGACCAATCTTCTATACATCTTGTGTTTATGTATGGGCAGAAGAGATTAGAAACTCCCAAATGTCCTAGTTAAATAAAGATGTAAACTCAGTAGGATAAAATCAGGATAGTTTTTTTGTTTTGTTTTGTTTTGTTATTTTTAAATAACTGTAATGGTTTTTATTTCCCTGCTCCTTGTCAGAAATGTGGTTCTGCCTCAAAGTTTAACTCACTTTCAAGCAATGAAAAGATCTAGTCCAATAAGGGCTTTTATCTTACATGTAATGAAAGGTTTCTTCTCTCCCCAGCCAAGGAAACAGGAGGAAAAAAAAAAAAAGTACTGTCTTTCATTGTCTCCTTTCTCCTCCCTCAATTTTGATTAAAACTGAAAAAATATACATATGAGATCTGACAATTAAGTTCATGAACTCATCCTGGAAAAAGTGCTATATACCTTATTGCAAAATATCACTACAGTCACCTTCAAAGTACTCCCCTTGGAAGCAATCGTGGAACTCCTTTTCTGGAATGGCCATCAGAGTCATTGTTGTATTACCCTTAATGTCCTGAATGTCATCAAAGTGTCTTCCTTTCAAACTTTTCTTTATCTTTAGGT
>PVKE010026855.1:0-22002 GCA_004027555.1 Craseonycteris thonglongyai
TGTTTATCCTAAGACTCGGGCGGGGAAGAGGGGAATTTCTAAGTACCATTGACTTAACCACTTAAGCTTCTAGTGAGAAAAAGACAATGAATTAGTGAATTCTTCATATTGGTCTCTTTCAACCAAACCAAAAATCTCTAGATTTCACACATGTTTTGTGTCCAAATATAGTCACTGTTTAAACTCTTTACCCTGAACATGTAACAAACTAAAAAAGCGAAGTTACGGTTACATTGTTTTTAAAATCCCCTCCCCCAATGTTAAATAATCACAAATTTAACAAACAGCATTGAATACGATGATACCAGCTGTCTTCATAGTGAGGCTTCACTTTATTCATGATAATAGAATAAATCAGGCGTTCACCTGGTGCTTGAACTTGGGAAATGTCTACATGTAAAGACATTTCAGATGTGATATGAATAGTGCCCTAAATCAAATTGTTTAAAGGGGGGCAAATTGGATGCTTCCTATTTTATGTTTAAAAGGAAATCTTAACTAAAATGTTATTATGGGCCAGGAAGTACAGTAACGCTTTTGTCAAAAATGGCAAAATTTTTTCAACATGCCTCTGATTTAGGTGTTAGTGCCTATTTTGCACAACAGGAAACAGGGTCTGTCTGTATCCTGGGGCTTTTGAACATAAGATACTCATATGTTCTATATAATAGTAAGTAATACATGTTTGAATGAGTGTTATCAATTTATTGCCTCCCTGAAACAGACTTTGGGTGAAGATTTACAGTAAAAGCAAGTGTTGAAATATCCTTAAAGTAGTAAAGATACTGTAGTTTGCAACAATAAAGTCACGTAGTAAATTGTGAGATCTGTGCCCGTCCTTTCTTCTGCCCACTAATACCCTTCCAGTTACCACATCTAATTTTTTTAAGATGTTTTTCATTAAAAACGATAGCTAACATAGAACATTCTCTCAGTTTCAGGTGTCTACCATAATCATTCATAGTTATATACCCAAAGAAGTGTTCGCTATTAGTCCAGCAACCATTTGAACTGTACCACGCTATAACAATATGACTGACTGTATTCCCCATGCTGTACGTTACAGCCCATCGCTTATCTGGTTTACACCTGGAACTTTGGACCATTCACTGCCCTTTAGCGCCTGTTCATCCTTTTTAAAATTTTCAATTACCATTGACATTCAACATTTTATATTCATTTCAGGTGTACAGCATAGTGGTTAGACATTTGTACAATTTAAAAAGTGATCCATGCACCTGGCACTGTACCTAGTCGTGACCATATTACTGACTATATTCTCTATGCCATGCTTTACATTCCCCAGGACTATCTTGTAGCTACCAATTTGTACTTCTTAATCTCTTCCCCTTTTCAATCTGTCCCCCAATTCCTCTTCCATCTGTCACCCTGATAAATCTAGTAACTACCTGACACTATACCTAGTTATTATAATATTATTGACTATATTCTTAGTGCTATATTCTGTATCCCCCTGACAACTTTTTAACAACTGACTTGTACTTCTTAATCTGTTCCCCCTTTCCACCTGGCCCCCTAACCCTCTCTCCTGTCTGGCAACCATGAAAACGTTCTCTGCATCTGTGTGTTTGTTTCTGTTTTCTTTGTTCATTTTGTTCTTTAGATTCCACGTATAAGTGAAATCACATTGCATCTGGTTTTCTCTAACTGACATGTTCCACTCAACACATCTGTTTATTCAGCCTCTAAAGTTACTCTCAGACTTGCTAGATCTCTACGTAATTACTACTATTAGAGTCCAGGCCACCATCTTATTTTTCCTAAGCTCTTCTCACCACGTCATTCTTCTCCTCCAATCCATTTTCCATGTGAGGCAGCTAAGTGCCCTTCTTAAAAAGTGAGCATTTTGAAACACGTATATGTCCCTTCCCCGGTTTGGAATCCTTCCCTGCGTTTCTCTTGTCTTCAGAATATAACCCAGAATCCTTGGTCTGACATTTATGACCCTGAACCCTAATCACTGTTTACTTTCCTCCTATGTCACCCTTAGCTCTCTCTTCTCTCACTTCGCCAAACTTGTGTTGCTTCAATTCCTTTAAATTGCCGTGTTAGGGCCCGGAAACTGACACTTCCTCTGCCTTTTTTTCTCTTCTTTGCTTGGGCGGTTCTGATTTCCCTCTCAAGTCTCAGCCTCAGTATCGTGATCGTAGAGAGCAATGCCTTGGACCTCTTATCAGAGTTCAGCTCCCTGTGACATCTATTCTTTCTCTGGATACTCTGTTTTCCTGCCATAGCCCTTATCACAACTTGCAGTTATACATCTTGTGTATGTGTTTAAAATCTGCCCTCACGAGATAACACGCCCAGCAGATTAGGTGTATGTATGTTTTCCTCTCCGATATATGACCCATACTTAGTAGTGCAGACTCTCAGTTAACTGGCACCCATGGGAATTGGTAGATGGTAGATAAATGTAAGTAGATGCTCCTTGAACTGGAATTCAAGCAAAAACATTTTGCTGGTGGCTTGAGAGTATCAGTTGCTTGAATTCCAATTAATGGAATTTGCCTACAGTATTTGCCTAGCATATAGTCCAATCTCAATAGCTGCATTGATGAATAAAGTTGAATTTGCCTTTCAGAATGGCAGTCTATCAGGCTATCAATATAAATTTATATTATGTTCTCCTCATGTTGAATCTTTAGGCCTGGGATAAGCATGTAATGTTGAAAGAAAGCAGGAATGATTTGTTCCTGCCTCCCATAGAACGGCATTTCAGGTAGTATACCACACATGACAACTGGTGACTAGCCAGGTACACCTGCTAATACACGAACCATTTCTACTTTGCCTGACAGAAAAAAACAATGAGTATAAAAGTCGCTAGGCAACTTTTCAGTCTATCCCAAACAAGGAAATAAACTCAAGACAAAAAAAAAATTATTCTTATATATTTATTTATTTATTAGGATTTATCCAAATGGTTATGGACCACAAGTCATTGCTTAGTAGCTTTTTGGCCAATAGGATTTCAGTATGCAGGGCACTCATATGAACTCTTGGATTGGCTAAACTGCCTGTGATGTCACAATTTCCCCATCAGGAAGTCATAATTTTCTTGAAACCACATTGTACTAACAACTCTTGTTATTCTGCTTCATGATAACAAAAATAACCTAGTAGCAAAAAAATACTGGAAGGAGCGAGATGTCTTTGATCCATGCAGACTTTTTTCATAGAAGTGCTTGATCCAGGGGCCACCCTCAAAGCTTCTTTCATCATTGATGTTGTTTTGTTTCTCATGTTTGTCTGTTCAGAGGCAAATGGAGGAATGAGCCTCCTTAGAACTACTCCTTTCAGTTCTGTGTCACCTCAACTCCTGAGGCTTAGCATCTTTCTGCTGCTGAGCCTTCCTGACTCACAAGGAAAAGCCATTTGGACAGCCCGCCTGAATGTAACGTTTCAGGTGGGAAATCGGATTGTGTCAGAACTAAGAGAGGATGGAGTGTTCGGGACTCAGTCGCCTCTGGAAAGGGTGTCTGGTGCCATGGTCCTTCCTAAAGGCTGGAATCAGAATGCGTGCAATCCGATGACCAATTTCAGCAGGCCTGAGCAGGCCGAGCCCTGGCTGGCCCTCATCGAACGGGGAGGCTGTACTTTCACCCAGAAAATCAACGTGGCAGCCGAAAAGGGAGCCAACGGTGTGATTATCTATAACTACCCGGGTACAGGCAATCGAGTGTTCCCCATGTCTCACCAGGGCACGGAAAATATCGTCGCCGTGATGATCGGCAACTTGAAAGGCATGGAACTTTTGCGCTTGATTCAGAGGGGGGTCTATGTGACGATCATCGTGGACGTGGGGAGAGTACACATGCCATGGATGAGCCATTGTGCCATCTCTCTCTTTACCTTCCTGGCTGCCACGGTGGTCTACCTTTTCTTGTACTGTGCCTGGAGACCTAGAGTGCCCGATTCTTCCACCAGGAGGCAAAGGCACAGGAAGGCAGAGGTGAAGAAAGCTATCAGTCAGCTTCAACTGCGTGTGCTCCAAGAAGGGGACAGGGAACTGGAGCCCAATGAGGACCACTGTGTCATTTGCTTTGACATGTACAAGCCCCACGATGTAGTACGCATTCTAACTTGCAGACATTTTTTCCATAAGGCGTGTATTGACCCCTGGCTTTTAGGCCACCGGACATGCCCCATGTGCAAAGGTAACATTTTGAGAACTTAAGAAGCCAGGAGAATTTTCCAAGGAGGTAACCCCATCTTTCCAAAGAGTAAAATCAAGAGTATTCTTTGAGCAGTGTACCTGGAGAGAAAATGCAACTGCAGCTTCTTTACCGAAGTTCTAAAGAGGCTGAAAATTGTGTGTTTTTAAAATAAACGTCCACATCATGCCCAGCTATTTGAACGTGTTGTTTTTCTAATAAGTTTTAACTGTTACATGTTTCTGCTCTTAATCCAAAAAAGGACATTAATATATGTTAAAAGCAGGTTACTTACTCTTGATCTTCGAATTACAGTGCTTGTGACATTGATGCCACAAAGAATGTCATAGTATTTTAGTTTCTTTTTTTAATTAATTTTATACTTTGTTTCCGTTTTTGTTTAATATTTGCTATCTAATCTCACTGCTCAGTAAACTGTATGTGCGGGTTAGGTCCTGATTTAATTCTCCATCAAGTTATTGATAACCAGGAAATCTTATTTCCAAAGCTACTGACTTGGTAGGTGATGTGTCCTAAATAATTATTTTAGATGGTAGCACTTTTTGGTTATGTAATGAAAGATTTTTTAAATGATTATAGGTCTTATTTAGGGCAGTGTTGGAAAAACCTTTGTTTGTCCAAGCCCTTTAAATCCTAGCATAGTGAATCAGCTATGGTAGCAGATTTCCTTTCTAGAAGTGACCTAGTAAATAAATACCTTCTCAAAATGATGGTGAGTGTGTCTTTCTCTGGGATGTTTTGATAATAGAACCAAAATTTTATCCAGTTATCTTTGCAAACTATCTTTCCCCCCTTACTTTGCCTCTTTTTTCAAATAGTTGAATAAACACCCATGTTACGGTGAGGGGCTGAAAGACCTAGGTTTTGTTGTTTTTGATGAAAATCTCTGTGGACAGCATGCTATATGATTGATGTCCAACTCTGATGGCACTTTGATAGTCTTGACACTGTGTCCCACATTGTCTTTTTAAAGAGTGGGCTCTATGGAAATCAAATCTAATTAATGACCTTTGGCAAAGAAAATTGACCATTATGAGCCAGAAATTTCATGTCAGTGTGTATATGTATATATATATTTAATGCCATATTTTTGCTGAGTCCAGAGACCTCTTTTCTCCTTGCTCTTTCCAGCCTCCAGTTATGTTGGAGATTCACATTTCATAAGAAGTACTAGCTTCCTTAGGCCTGGGGAGAACTAACCCACAGTGTGTCTTAGCAGCCTATGCATAGAGGTCAGAGACATTTAAGTTCAAAGTCAGAACCCTTGACTGGCTTCCTCCCAAGGAGGTATGAGGTAATACCAGTGACTGATCATGCCTGTTAATTCACAAGTCTTTCTTTGGCTTTGAAGTCATGTTGTGCTACTGAGCTAAGTATGTAGAGCTAAAATATAGGCAGAGCTGGCAGGGTGTATGTGGAGTCGTCCACCAGGGATGTTTGTTGATTTTGGCAAACCTTATGAAAAACGTGACCTTTAATAATCACTGCTGTCTGGTTAACTTAAAGTTAACTTTAACTTTTTTAAATCAGTAGCTACATTTTTGTATAAAGTGAGTTACACTCAACTAATACTGTTTTATTTAATCATTTCCCTCCTACCTGTCTCCCACTTCCCTCAAAATATTCTTAGAAATGAGATGAGTCTTTCTGTCTTTACCACCGTCTTGTCTTTCTCTGGTCAGTGCAAGAGTATGGAAGAGAGGCAGGAGTAATTTAACAGGATACGTTACTGTTAAAACTCAAATCTGAAGCAAACCAGCAAATTTCTGAGCGAGCTTTATTGAATGGTTTTAGTACAGTGGGTTACATAATAAAAATTTGCATTATGATGCAATGTGAGTTTTAAAAATGGTGTTAGAGTTTACCATTTTTTACCCATATGTGGTCTTAGCCCTGATTTTTAATCATCTTGTGAAAACTTGCTATTTTGTTGAAAAATATTTCATTTGAAGAAAAATGGTAATCATATGGCTTCCTTGCATAGGCTTTCAGGTGTTAAAATTCGTGTGCTGTGTGAATTTTACATTTACTTTTGTTTAGTGGGATGACCTATTAGCATTACACGTCGCTCAGGGATTGAATGCCTCCTATAATGCCATAGAAATCACTCATAACAGCTTTTGAAACGTTCAAGCCAGTGCATTCAGTGTGGCCTAAGCTCTCCCTCAGTTGGCTGTGTTCTTTTATGTCATAATCACACCACTCAACAGTAGGCAGTAGCTGGGTGGCACTAGGAGTTTTTTCAGTCTAGAGTTTTGCCCCTCTGCCTCTGCTAAACCATCTGAAACTCTTACGACGTCTTTAAGACTTTCTCACAGAAACATGCTGGAAGACCGTGGAACCCGCTTTCACCCAGAAGCGTTTGCTCATTCTGTCCTTTTCAATTGATCGTCAGCCGAGGTAGGAGCCACATCTGCTGTGTTGGGTCGGTCCTTCGATTACCAGGCAGAGCGAGAGATGCACCTTCTCAGGACCGCCACGCGGACAAACAGCTTTGCACCTTCGTGGCTCATGAGATGCAGTTTTCTTTGGCTTCTCAGTCAGGACAGTTGTGGGGCCAGTGCTGTCTGGACCGCATACATAAACCTGTCGTTTCACGTGGGAAGCCGCATGCTGTCGGAGTTGGGGGAAACGGGAGTATTTGGAAGAAGCTCCACTTTGAAGCGAGTGGAGGGGGTCATTGTGCTGCCAGACGGGAAAACGCAGTACGCGTGCAACCCCAACACCAGCTTCAGCAGGTCGAAGACCTCGGAGACGTGGCTCGCCCTCATTGAGCGGGGCAGCTGCCCCTTCACTCAGAAGATTAAGGTGGCCGTGGACAAGGGAGCCAGTGGGGTGATCATCTATAACTTCGCGGGCACTGGCAATCAGGTGTTCCCGATGTCTCACCAGGCATTTAAAGATGTCATCGTGGTGATGATCGGGAACCTGAAAGGCACGGAGATTTATCACCTGATTCAGAAGGGGGTCCATGTGACAGCCATGGTGGACGTGGGGAGAAAGCACATCTTCTGGATGAATCACTATTTTGTCACTTTTATGATCATCACGCTCGTCACGCTAATGTATTCCATCTTCTATCATATTCGGAGACTGTGTGTGGCAAGGATTCAGAGCAGGAGGTGGCAGCGACTAGCCACGAATCTGAAGCGAGCCTTTGGCCAGCTGCAGCTGCGGGTCCTGAAAGAGGGGGACGAGGAAGTGGGCCCCAACGGAGACAGCTGCGTCGTGTGCTTTGAGCACTACAAGCCGAACGACATGCTTCGCGTTCTGACTTGTAAGCACTTCTTCCACAAGAATTGCATTGACCCCTGGATTCTGTCCCATGGGACGTGCCCTATGTGCAAATGTGACATTCTTAAAGCTTTGGGGATTCAAGTGGATGTGGAAGACGGTACCCAACCTTTGCAAGTTCTGATACCGAATGAACTGCGTGGTGTCCTGTCATCTAGTGGGGAGGGGACCAGTCATGAACTTCCTGCTGCAGGCAGGTTAGATAAAGTGACCCATGTGGACGAAGAGGAGGACCCTGCTTAGACTGACAGCCAGTCGAACTCAGGAGAGGCTGTTCACCCTTCCCCTTGACACCGTGACCTTTGGAGGAAGTGAATTAAACCTGTTTGTTACATCAGGTTCTAATACTGACCAGCACTTTTGTCTGTTTTGAAGTGTGGTTTTTGTGTCCTCTTGTTTCTTGGATAATTTTCTACATTCTTTGTCAAGCCTCAAAGACAGAGAAAAAGAAAAAAAGATGCCGAGCAGGATTTTTTTGTTTGATTTTATTTTTTTTTACCTTTGCTAAATGTAACTTTTTGTCAATGTATGTTATGCCTGTAAGTATGTAGGTTTATTTATGTGTATGCATGCATGTTAAAACCAAGGACGGACTTTTTTCCCCTAAGCGTTTTCTTTTTATTATTGCACATATATTGAGCTGTGTTTCAGTAAGAAGATTATTAATGTATTTGCATGTTCCTTATAAGCCAGAAACTATCAATTAAGTTTGAAAAGCATAAATTATCTTTTATGGGATAGGAAGATTTTATAAAATTTGTCTTTTGATATGCTTTTTAAAGATTTATTGTTTGAGATAAGGTGAGAGAGAGAGAAGGGGGGAGGGCCCAGAGCAGTCTCTGTAGTTGTACATCATTGGTTGTGACATAGTTTCGTTCCACAGGTGGATGTGGGGCTGTGTGGGCAGGAACCGAACTGAGGGCCACCCAAATGGGAAGGGAGAACCTTTGCTGCCGTCCCTGCGGGTACCAGTTATACTGCAGTTCAGCATATGGGTTTGCATGGGCTGGGATTCAATCCCCAGACCTCTCAGTTACAAGGCAAGCGCTCAACTTGTTGAGCTATCCCAGCATCCGCTGATAGTATATTTATAGAACAGTATACTAATTTTGAAGTCTATTGTGCTGGTTTTTCTTTTTTTTTTTTTTTCTTTTTTATTCTTGGCATGAAAATTTTGCTGTGTAGGATTTCATTACTGTTACTCTGACAAATAGTTCTGCTCAAGCAGTTAGTACATTTGACGTGATCTACATATGCATGGTGGTAGCAATATGAAAAGTAAAATACTAGAACTCTTTAAGTGACCAGGAAGTATTTCAGTGCCTAGTATTTCTTACCATAATTGTTCTATGCTCGTATAATGTGTGGAAAGGCTTTATGATGAAGAATTTCTATGGTGTTTAGTCATGGTGTATTTACTTTTTGTATGTTCGACTGTGCTACACAGTTTATTTTTTGCCATTAAATAAAATACTTGAAATATAGCAGATTATTTTGGAGATAAGTATCGCCATGTAGAAGTTACTATTCTAACACCGTGGGATTATGTTTGTTTTGTTCACATATTTCCAGGATCTAGCGCAGTGCTAGGCACCCAGATATTGTTGAGTGAATGAATGATGGTAAACAGCTTTTTCATAATGTAATTATGATGTGTTAATCTGAAAAAGAACTGGACAGTTTATCCCAATTGTACAAAGTAATGGGAACTTAATCCTCAAATTTCTCATCCTAAATCACTTTGTCAAAATAGAATATTACGATTTTTAGCTGAGAATTCATTAAAATAATTTAGCATGCCTAATTTTAACGAGGAGCTTTGAACTCTCCAGGGCTGACAGTGAGGTTTGAATGTTTGTGCAACCCTAGAGAGAGCTATGAAGGGGACTTTGGTGAGTGGCTCAGCGCTAACAACACCGGAATTCAGAGACAGGCAGAAGGGCAGTAGCTGGTTCTAACTGAAGCTCCAAAGAAAACTCTTTAGTGGAGGGAGGGACAGTCAGGTAAGGCCAGGAAGAACAGGGACACAGCAGAAAGTGGGCAGGTGACCAGGTGGGGAGTGATGCTTTGCTTGGTACACACAGGCTTTTTTATACCCGCTCCTAGAGAGGTTTTGACTTAATCACAAGACCTGCTCTTTGAAAGAACTGCATTGGCGTCCATTCTGGAAGCTGGAGCAGGAACCCTGTTTTGAGTGTTGTCTTTGGTTTGCTCTGGAAGAAGAAAGGCATTTCCTGAGGGACCAAGGAGTACGTGGAAGAAACAGGACACTGAGGACACTGTGAAAGCCACTGCTGGTAGAATCAGCTCCTAAGCCTAAGTAAGCTGTCACTCTCAGACTGGCCACTGTTGGCATCTCTACCGCTAGGGCAGTGGTCCTCAGCATTTTCAGTACCAGGGACTGGTTTTGTGGAAGACAGTTTTTCCACAGACCAGGGGAGAAGGGAGATGCTTTCGGGATGATTCAAGCACTTTACATTTATTGTACACTTTGTCTGTTATTACATTGTTAATACATAATGAAATAAGCAGACAACTTGCCACAAAAAAGCCTGCCACCAGCTGCAGCTTAATTGTCACTTGCCACTCACTGATAGGGTCTTGAGGTGAGTCTGTAGCAGTTGATTCATTATGGTCTCTGTGCCATTAGACCTCTCTGCTCATTCTAATCTGTGTTTGCAGCTGCTCCCCAATGCTGACATCACTGCCTCAGCTCCACCTCAGGTCATCAGGCATTAGATTCTCATAAGGAGCCTGTAACCTAGATCCCTCGCGCGTGCGAGTTCACAATAGGCTTTGTGCTCCTATGAGAATCTAATGCCGCAGCTGATCTGACAGGAGGTGGAGCTCAGGTGGTCATGTGAGCCATGGGAGCGGCTGTAAATACAGATGAAGCTTCACTCACTATCCTGCCACTCACCTCCTGCTATGCAGCTGGTTCTCAACGGGCCACAGACCAGTACCGGTCTGGGGTTTGGGGACCCCTGCTCTAGGAGCTAGCAGCTCATGGGGGTGGCTAAAGTGGCTTCCACTGCTTGCCCAAGAGAATCATTAGAACTTTGGAAATGAATGCCCCTGGTAATACTGGCAGCCTCTGAACCCAGGTTTTTAGGATCATTTCAGCTCTGTGTACTCCAGCGAGTTTGTGTGGGATACATGTTCCATGATAGACCTAGCACTTGAAGAATTTGTGATTTGCCCTTCACACTAACACTGCCATTGCATTTTCTCTTTCTACTCTCTCTCTCTTTGCTCTCTTTGGTTTCTCCTTTCTTCCTCTTTTTTTTTCTTTGTTCATCATTGTCAACCTTAAACCTGACACCTGCATGTATAAGAAATTAGCATGTATGCACTCTTATAATAGATGTCTCTTGTTAACATGGACATTTAACATTTAACACGGTGTGCTTATCATCTTGATCCAAGAATTTTCAGTGGATGTTCTTTAAAGGGTGGTTAGAATCTCTGTTTGAGGTGGGAAGGAAAGGTCAAGTCTGTGAACTTGGGGACTGTCGTTGCTGAGTGCCTGCCATGCAGTAGGCAGTGGGCTGGGTGCTTTCCATAGCTGTTTCCTATGTCAGAACAAAATAGCAGCTTTAATCCTTGGCTTCAGAATGTTGAAAACAGATCAATAAACCACTTTTACTTTGTACTGAATAACCAGCACCTGGAAATCACACTGATGTGTCAAATGTTATGTGTTATTCATTGGAGTAGCTTTTATTATACCTAGTCTGTGTGCTACACTGTTTTCTCTTGTATTTAGGGATGCACCTCTATTTTGCCATAATGATCTGGGACTGTAATGTGAATTATTTTGCCCCTGATACCAGTTTCATAATAGATTTCCCTGGCATTTCTCCTTTGTACATATATTTGCATTCTCTGGCAATAAAATTGATCCAACACACCCATCGCCACTAGACGGGGTGATGATGTTCCTTAGAAAGATTAAGCTTTTTTTTCTTTATTACTGGGATCAATTAGGTTTAATATTTACTAAAGTGAAAATGATTCTAAAGCACCACTGATTGGGTGGTGCGATGGGAGCATTTACTTACACAGTTCCTCGTATTACCAGACACACCACGTTGATAGTGTCCCTGTCTCTTGCTATAGAGTCATTCTAATGCATTTGTCCTGTGGAGAGATGTTAGCCCAAGATTCACAGTGACGTGAGACTTCGGAAGACGTAGCGAGCCAAGTTCCGGCGGTTCTGCTGGGATTGAAGCGAAAAGGAAGGCTTTACACATTCATGCAGGAATACCACTTTTATTTCTGCTCCATTGTTTGCTGGGAACACCAGTTTTTGTATTGTAGAATTGCTTACTTGGTTTTGCGTTTACTACCCTTTTCAAAGCACTTGGGGATGAAAGATAAGGCTGATGAGGTATTACAGTTACAAACACGAAACTATTTATAATACGTACCTGGGCTTCTAAACTTCCAAGATCCTTTTTGGGCGCAGAAGCGGATACTGTGCTTAAGGAGGTGTGCTGCTCCTTCTGCGCAAGTGTGAGAGTTGTTCCATTACTGTCTCCCCACAAAAACCTCGCTTTTGCACAAGTGCCCCCTAGTTTATAACACTTCTCCCCAATGCTATGCTGCCATCTTCGTGAGACTTCCCAGAGACTGTGCGCCTTCGTGATTTTAGGAGCTGACACGAATTTTCCTCATCATCCATGGCCCAGGTAACCTTAATTTCAAAACTGCTCTCCACCCGTAACATCGTCCATTCAAAGACACTCCCATTATTGCCACATCAGGGCTTGTCATTTTTGAACACGTCCCGCCTTATAGCATCGTCTTCGGAATTCCTCTGCTGAATTTCTTAGCTTCCACAGTTACTCTTTGTTCTCATTCCAAGAACAGTTCTCCTTAGCCATCCTTTCCAGCTCATCTCATCTTCCCCAGCTTCAGCCTAGAATTCGTTGTAAGCCGTTGTGTCCTTATGTTACTGAGTGCCACTGAGTTCTTCGCCTCCTAGGCATTTCCTACAGTGCCTTTTGCTCTCCTGAGTCATCTCTACTGATTTCCACTAGATCTTCACTTCTATTTAAAAGCCCTTTATCCATCTTTTAACTCCTTTTTTTTCTGTCCCACATAAGGTAGTACTGCTCAGCCTTCGTCACACCTTGGACCTAGGTGGGCTGGGACCATGCACTATGTAGTTACCTGGGTAATTCCAATGTGCAGACAGAATTGAGGACCACTACCATGGGGCTGTTCCAAAGGACCTTTATTAATCAGGTTCCCAGTTTCCCCATCTGCTTTCTTCACGCTGACGTGTTTTCACTTTACTGAAAATATTTAAGTCAAAATAGAAATAACAGGTTGTCAAGGGTTACGTTACATGGAAAGGCATTAACAAAGGCTTCTCGGAGTATGAAGGAGTGGATTTTAGCTCAAGAAGCAAGAAACACTGAAAGAAGGTAGCAACATTTGAAATGGAACTCTCCCAGCCGGGGCAGAAGAACATCCAGTGGAGGGAACAGTGGACAGCAATGTTTTACAGAGAAGTGTTGAGAGTCGTGTAGAATATTGGTTAAGGAACTTGAAAATGAAGACGGAATTCCGGAGGCTGTTGTAGTAATGCAAGTGTGATAAGGGGAAAATACGAACACAGGAGTAGGTAAATCAGGTGAGATGAACACAAGGTAGTTCACCTCCGAGATATGCTCGTTAGTGATTTTATGAGTATTTGCTGATATGAATTTTCTTCTTTTTTAATGACCAGCGTAACACTGATTTCCAAACTTGCCTATACCCATACTCTTCATCTTCAGTTCATCTCCAGGCAGCACATTGTGGATACAGAAGAGAAGGTTGTGGAGCAGGAGGAGGTGAGGACGAGTGAGGAGTCAAGGATGTCACCTTGACCTCTGGCTTGGGCCCATAGGTGATAATGGCGTCATTCAGTGACCTCGAAAATACAGTTAGGTGAAGCAAGTCTGGGGTAGAAGACAAATGCGGATTGTGAGTGTGCTGAATTTGAGGGACCCAGAGAACTTACAGGTGGTTTCCACTACATAGCTGAGAATATAGGTCCATACTAATTAAATGAACTGCATGTAGCAATATAGCAAAAGCTGTGATACGTGGTAAGCAGTCGATTGTGGTAATTTACTAACAAAAGAATTTTCATCACTTCTGTTTACATTAGTGGTGGCTTACTATTATGTAAAACTTGATACTGCCAAAATAGGCCTCCTGATTTTATAGTATCCGTGCTTACTATGCTCTGTGCCTTTTTTCTCTCAAAAGTGCTCAGCCTTCGTGTAGCTGGTGATGGTGAAGGGCATGCTTATGGTGGTAGTGATGATAAAGCTACAGTATACCAGGGTGCTGTCATATGCACAAAGCAGGTAGGAACTCTTTTAAACCTAGCAACTGTGAGGTAGGCATTAGGAATACCCCCCCTTCCTTAGATGTGGAAACTGAGACCTTGAGAGGCTAGGTAACTTGTCCAGAGTTAAACAGCCAGTGTGTGGAAGAGCCTCTAATTGAACTTGGTCTGGTTCCATATCTCCTGGTCTTAACCACTGCGTGACAATGAACTTGAAAGGCTGATATTTAGGTCAATGAATAGGTGTTAAGATGAGTTCTGTTTTGAGTACTTTGGGCCTGGGAAGAAAAATCTCAACTTAAAGACGAGTGCGTGGGCGAGGACCTGGGCCCGCTTATCTGATGGAGCAGAATCATGAAACGTGAGCTCCTGGAAATAAATGCTTCCCTTTAGGAGGTATTGATTCTGCAGTTGGTCATTCACTCATGTAAAAAAGAAAAGATTATTTGGTCGGAGGGGTTGTAGATAAGCCTTCCTTTCTGCTGAAATTTGAAAGGGGTAAAAAATAATTTTTATCACTCCTCTGATACCAGATAGCAGTTCATTTTAAAAGTTCAGGCATAAGCAGCACAACTGCCTATTGGAAAGAAGGCAGTGGCTTTGCATCCAGTGACCTGCCTTCGTATCCTTTTCCCCAAGGCAAACGTCCCCAAACGGACCTCAGAGCAGCAGCAACAGCATCACCTGGACTTTTGGGTAATGCAGCTTGTTAAGCCCCACTGCGGACTTGAGTCAGAAATGCTGAGGAGCTTAGAAATCTGTTTGAACAAGTCCTCCTGCTGATTCAGATGGTTGGTCAAATTTAAGTACCTCTCCTGTCTCAGAGTCCATTCCTTTAGACAAAACGGATGCATCGCACACTGGTAATCAGATAGCGGTTATATACGTGAAGGTCATATACGTGAATCCTAAAGTGCCACACAAATAACAGTTTCTATTATGCCACTAAGTCGTTGGAGACACATTTGGGCGTAGTTCCTGTGTCCAGCTGCTCTCTGATTTATGCACGACTCATTCATGTCCATGCTTGCTCCTTTCCTCTCCCCAGTCTGGTTTCTCTACCACCACGGTCATGCTGCTAAGGGAGTTGTGAGCAAATGAGTAGATTTTAGATAATTTCTGACTTTCAAAGTAGAATAGAAAAAAAAAAGTAGAAATGGCTTAGGGCAGTTTATACACTTGACTGGGCGGCCCATACTGAAAAAGGATATATTTTCAGATTCCAGGTCTAAAAATCACATCCTGAAACTGGGGCATATAAAGGAAACTCAGAACGGAATCATGTGATTTCCTAGGTTTCCGGTCCATAAAACCAGTTTCACAAGTATCAGAAGGAGACTCAGCATTCATAAAAACAGAGCTGAAAATAAGCAGAAGATGAGCCACCAGGCATGGCATTTTCTGCAGCCTCAGCAGCAGCATCACATCTGTAACTGGAATTAATTACTATTCTTTTCATCACGCTGAGGGTGAGATCTTACCCCTAGGTCAGATTAATCGATGAATCGTTTCATTCTTTTTCATTCAGCAACTGTTCATTGCCTTGGAAATGGGTGAACCATTCAAGCTCATTACTCTTGTGGAGCTTACATTCCCGGGTAAAGAAATGAACATAAATTAAATATATAATATGAGAAATAGTTACACGTGCTGTGGAGAAAAAGAAGACAGAAATCTGGATCGGGAACTGGAGTAGAGGCTTCGCCAACAAGGTGAACAAAGACCTGAAAGGAATGAGGGATGGACCCTGGGACATGCCCAGAAAACATGGGTCATGTGCAATGGAGCCCCCAGGTTGAGCAGGGGGGTCTTGTCATCTGGAAACTGTTTAAGCTGGTGGTTGACGCAATTAGCAACTGTGACATGCTTGAAGAATGATCTTAGGCAGAATTTAGGTTTTCTTTGCCGTAACAAGTTAGAAGTAGTTGAAAGAATGACAGCTATAGAGAAAGTGTTTCTTGGGTTTTTTTTAAAGTCTGACTTATTTCGCTTATGACCTCACTCATAGGTGGACTATAAAACTGAAAGTAACAAGACACAGAAACTCAAGGACACAGTCAGTAGTTTAGTGGTTACCTGAGGGTAAGGAGAAGAGGTAGGGGAGTAGGGAGGGGACATCAAATATATGGTGATGGAAAGAGAACTGACTCTGGGTGGTGAGCACATAATGCAGCACATAGACAATGTCATGTAGAATTGTACACCTGGAACCTATGTCGTGTTTGCTAACCAATGTCACCACAGTAAATTTAACAATTAAAAAAATAAAATTAAAAAAAAGAAAGAAAGAATCTGATGGCAACTGGAAACAAAGAACGCCCCATGGTTCATCCTGAGCATCAGCAGGTTAGTACCTCAGAGAGTCCAGAGTTTTTCATTTCTGATGGAGTCTGTTGTTTGGATGTCATTTTTTTATAAGGGGTTTTTTGGGTTTTTTTTCAGCTAAAGTTGAGATTAAATATTTTGTGTTAGTTTCAGGTGACAGCAGAGTGGTGAGACATTTATATAATTTCTCCAGTGATTCCCCCCACACCCCTGTTAGTCTAGTACCCAAATGCACTGTTCACACTTGTTGCAGCATTATTGACTATATTCTCTAGGCTGTACGCCACATCCTGTGTTGTAACTACCAACCTGGACTTCTTAACACGTTGCGTGCGGCGGGGTTTAAAACCCTCATACCCCTCTGTTCCGGCAGGTATTTAAATGAGACCACGTTGAAATGAACTCTTCTCTTTAAAATACTATTGCTTCCATATTATTTATAACTTTTCAATGAAATTTTTTGTACTTACTCAGGTAAATTTATCCATTGATAATATTTGCTCATTATATATCAACCAAACCTCATTAATTAAATAAATCTTGCAAAAAATAAAAGGTCAAGTATAAAAATGAGAATTCTTGTTACCCGTCCTTAATGCATGGCTCAGAAAAAACGGAAGATTCTCGTGATCCATACACAATGTGTTAATCCCTCCACCATTTTCACCCAACTGTCACTTTAATAGGGGTGATGGTGAGGAAATCTGAGCTCTGGGAGGATGGCTGGAATTATACCTTTGAAGTCCCTCACAATCCTGAAAATGAGATCCTGGGATCAAAAAACATTGCTCTTTCACACACAGTTGCCATCTGGTGGAAACATAAATAACTACAAGGCATGAACTGCAAAATGCATTAACAAATACGTATTGAGAGCCACAATATGGCTGGAAAATGTAGCCAACATGTTTTGAGTTCATTTTTCTTTGATTTAACAAAATGTTTGCTTTTAAGATTGATTTACTTTCCAGAAATATTTTTATTTTTTTATTTTCATTTGGAACTTTGTTTCTCTACTATAAAGGCTCTTGAGTAATCAAGAGGAAATAACTTATGTCCCGGCTTCAGGTTTTATAAACCTAGAATTTGAAAGGGTTGTAGCTCATTCTCTGTCATCCTGGTAGTGTTGGTAGGCTGACCAGACGTACCATTTTAAACAGGACAGAGAGCAGCAGTACTGTTCCATTTCAAACAGTGTGAATGGTCAGGCTAAATTGAAGGTGTCAAAAGGCTGACCAGACATACCGTTTGAAATAGGGCAGTACTGTTTTTTTCTGTCTCATTTTAAACGGTACGTCTGGTCAGCCTAAGTATTGGGGAAAATGTAATGATTTCATTTTTAGAAGTATATTTTCTCCCAACCTCTGTGTCAACATTAATACATCTGAAGGAAAAGTTTCTTGACATATTCTTCAGCAAAATTTTGATGTTTATTGCTTCCAATTTATTGTGGATCATTTTGTAAATGCAACATCTTGTATTTGACTTACACTGTCATGCATAACAAATAATTTGGATTGATGGAGAGATGGATAGATAAATATGTGAAAGAAAATCTAGAGTAAAATCATATTTGTAGAATCTAGGTAGGAGATATATGTCAATAAAAGATTGTTTGCTATCAGTTTTATGTTCTAATTTCTCTAGATTTAGTAAGTAAAAGAATGAGATCTGTTAAATCATCAATTTCCAAACCACTATAATCTCTTTTTTTTTTCTTTTTTTTTTTTTGCTATCAGTTTTAAGTTATGATTTTTTTACATTTGATAAATAAGAAAATAGGCTTGGTTAAATCAGTAGGTCCCAAACCTTTGGAATTCTTGGATCAATAAAAAAAAACAACAGTGTAGGTAATAAATACATCATTTATTTCATATAAATATAATTAAACGTATAGCTCTTTTTAACTGTTTTTGCCATGAAAGATTAGCTGTTATAATAAAAATTTTTTAAAATTCTCAGTGGTATTCATCAAACCATAGTGATTTCAGTACATGTGAAGGCACTACAGCTTCTGTGAAAGCAGCAAACTCCTGTCGTTTTGCTCACCAATAAATTCCCAGCGCTGAGTACGTTGCCTGGCACATATACGAGGGCTGTCCAGAAAGTATCCAGCCATATACCGGTAACCATTCTTGTTATATTCACAATGGCTGGATTTTTTCTGAACATCCCTCAGATGTTTTGATAAATATTTATAGAATCAAATGATGAAATATGGGAGAGGAAACTTGTAGAGAGTGCTGAGGGCTAAGCAGATGTTCCCTTTTATTAAAACAGAAACTATGTTCTCAAAAATGAAGAAAGAGAAGTCTTGGAAAGGTAGATGGGGGGAGATTCAGATGGGTAAGGACATTGGCATGATACAGGGAACCTGTGGACTGGCATTGGGCGTGCAAAGCGACCTGATAAGAAATACTGGTGTTTATACTGCAAACCCAGAACGTATTTGCTATCTAATGAGTCTAAATTCATCATTGTTGCAAAGCTTCATGAATTGATAACACCTAAAAAATATGAATAGTTTTAAACTCTGTTATTGTTTCCCTATGGACAGCACAGATCATGAGAATTATTAGAGTATTTTATTTGGCAATATTAAGAAGAATAAGGCATCTTTTATAAATGGGGCCCTTGTACTTTCTCAACATTTTCCTGGCCAAACCCGGGCTGGCAACCTTCCCAGGAATCATCTCCTTGATGGCCACAAGTATTCGATAAGCAGACAGTGATTTCCTCGTCATTACACAATCCTTTGGAATCAAAGAAGCCGTGTGCGGTGCGGATCAAAAGCAATGCATGAACAATAGGTACTGCTGTGCAAGAGGCTATTTGAAGTCTTATTTGGACAGCTGAGCAGACTTTTTGCAAATGGAGTTTCTCATGGTAGTCAGCCCATTGCAGTCTTGCCATTCGTTTGCCACGACTTGAAGAGATTCAGTGGCTTTTTTGGGCCATAACCTAAGCAGGGGCATGGACTCAGATTGAGGGCCACATATGAGTGCAGACTCCCTGAAATGTGGAGAATTGTGACACACAGCATGTTATCCGTTTATGATGTCAGGTTCCTACCTCCTACACTGAATTGGCTGTGTGTTTGGTGGCATCTTCAGAAGAAGGTCATTCGTGGACTGATAATTCCACAAGTGTTGGCCATCAGCCAACACAACATCTGGCTCCCAGTGTTGAACCCTGGGTGGTAGAGAAGAATGAGTAAAGGAATGTTGCTTTTGGATTCCAATGACAAGGATTCAGTCTCTACTCTTCCAATAACCTTGTAACCTTGGACCAGTCACTTCTCAGCCTAAATCAGTTAATCTATAAAAGAGAATGAAAATGGAGAAGGCACTGGGTGAGGGTAAGGACCAGAGGAGAAAAATGTGTGAAGAGCTCTAGAGAGAATATCTGCTCCTCAATGCACTTGTGGATCTACGGAGTTCCCATGGCAACTTCAATAGCATTGTCGTGCCCTGCTACATGTATTCCAGACAGACTTTCACGGAGATCCCCGGGCCCAGAGCAGCCAGCTGCTGGGTATGCAGCCCAGGCCTGGAGACCAACTCGAGGACCAGTTTCTGCCAGTGGCCACACTTGACCTGCTCTTCACTTCATAGCTGTGTTATGAAAGGAGACGGGAGTAAGATCATTGACGCCTAGTGAGATGAAAGCCAACATGAACAGTTTCATAACTCACACCTGAAAAATTACTTTTAAAAACTATCATTTATGTAAGCACAGCACAGATTCCGGGACTTAGACAATATGGTGTTTTTTCAGACAATGTGTGTTTTATTTTCCTCATCAAAGTAATCTCACTTTCCTGTCTGACATCACTCCTTGTGTGTCCTTCCCTCTAAGATAATCAATGGAAAAGATTTCCTTCTCCTATTGATACGCACAAGGTCCGGTCTTACACTTCTTTCCTTCGTATGCATATAATCGGAAACCAATAAACTTTACTGGTTAAGGACATAAATCATACAGGCGCATGGATGGGGACATTCAGTCGTTAGTTTAGCCATCCACACTACTTATGTACTCATTCAGTGGGTATTTTCTAAGTGCTTTGCTGTGTGCTTGGCCTGGTGCTCAGCGCTATTAGACAGACGACTGGTAAATGAAACGTGCTTTGGCTTCATGGAACTGACTCTCTAGTGTGGATTAAAAAAACAAAAAGGCCAGGGGAAGCCGGGATGGCTCAGTGGGTTAAGCGCTCACTTTGCAGCCCCGGGGACCGAGGATCGAATCCCGGCCCCGGCCCGTGTGGACCCATATGCTGAACTGGTGAGTGCCCCCAGCTCAGTTCTCATCGGGGCAAGACCCCGGCCCAGTTCCTGCCCTGTGCAGCCCCACGCCCACCTGTGGAATGAAACTATGTGGAAAAACCGATGATGTGCAACTATGGAGACTGTTCTGGGCCCTCCTCCTTCTCTCTGTCTCTGTCTCTCTCTCAAAAACAATAAAAAAATAAATCTTTAAAAAAAAAAAAAGACCAAGATGTTGATAAGGTTTTCACTTAATTATTGCAGTTTCAGAGTGACGCTTAACGGAAAAAGAAAGGATGGGAGGGTGATGTACAAGCAATGCAGGTTCTGGCTGCTGCAGGGTCATTGGGAAAGGAATCTTCGAGAAAGGTCAACTGAGGGGGCATCTGAAGAGTTCCTGAGGGAGGCTCTTCCATGCTGAGATATCGACAGTGGACAGTGTTGAAAGAAACTCAGTGGCCCCTGAGCCTGGAGCGTGAGCGACAGAGAATGGTGAGGGATGAAACCGGGGGTGAGGTGTGGGGGGTAGCTCCGCTTCCTTGCTTGGCTCACAGTGCATTTTGCCATCTGTTCTCTGTTGCTCTGCTTGGCCCAGCTTTTGCTGCCTCTTACCTTTGTATTTAAGGCTCTTGCACTGTGAATGTTTTTATTCCCCTCAAACGGGCATGCTGTGGAATGTCTCTATGCTTTTTACTGTTATACTTTTCCTGAAATGTATTTTATTCTCTGTTCACCCCCTCACTCAACCCATAAGTCAGATCAAATTATGGGCCTCTTGTCTCTGTCCCATTCTTTCCACCTCCCCCAACAGAGTTAATAGCTTTCTTTTGCTTTGCGTATGTTTCTATTATTGCTCTTCCCTGATTATATTGTACTGTCTATTCTGTTTCTCTCCCATGGTCGAAGTTATTTGAAGGCAGGTATGGTCTTAGGTTCCTTCCTCTTTGTGTCTCTAACACTTTACTGAATGCTCGGCACATTGATAACACTTAGTTAATGCTAGTTAAATAACATGCAACTGGACTGAGTTAGTGTGGCTTAAGTATGGCTTTATAGAGGAAAGCTGAGACTCCCACAACATAAGCTCATTCATGCCCTTGCTTCAAAAGCATGGTTTGGTTACTTCATGGAACTTTGCACTCACTGTGTTAGACAGAAGAAGCTGGAAAAAAATACCATATATGGCCTGCCAATTTAGAGTATTAAATATCAGGGGATTAAAAATGTTTCTGAAGCCAGTCTTACGGTATATTTACATTGCACTTTAAAAATATCTTGCCATTCCAGCTTTAGACTCAGTTACTAAATCTTTTTTTTTTTTTTTTTTTTTTTTTTTTTTTTTTTTTTTTTTTTTTTTTTTTTTTTTTTTTTTATTTATTTTTTTTTATCTTTTCACATTTATAGAGAGAAATTATCTTTTTGTCTTCAGTGCATAGTTATTTCTATTTTACTTTTTGACAGATAGAGAGAGAGACAGAGACAGTTAGAGAACCAAACTGTGGGAACTCCCCAGTTCAGCACGTGGGTCCTGCCTGGGCCGGAGCCGGGATTCGATCCTCGGTCCTCATGGCCTCAA
>PVKE010026856.1:0-21999 GCA_004027555.1 Craseonycteris thonglongyai
AAAAAAAAAAAAAAATCTTTAGAAATGGAAACGGTGATCTCAGAATGTTAGTTCTGCTCTTTAATTTCCATCTTGGAATTCAACAATATATAGGGTCCTGCAGAAGTAATGCAAAAGTTACGCCCTTTTTTGATGAGCTGGGAATCTATACCAAATGTTTTATTACAAAATCATAAGCATGTAATTCTGTAACATGACAATATCACACTCAAGCACACTATATATTTTAGATGAGATGTTCAAATTGCTGCCCATCTCATGCAAGAAAGAGCAAGTCTTATGACATTACGACATTACTGCTGCCAAGCCCTGTACAATAGTGAAGGAAACTTAACATTAGAGATCTTTCTGAATGTGTTTCTGAGTTTTGCTATTTGATTAATTAGAAAACTTAATACTTGAAGTTCTTTATGAAAATTAGATTTATTTTAAATACTTTGAAGTACATACATTTTACTTCATGTTCTTTTGTATTTGGACTGACAGTCTTTATATTTTAACTGGAGCATTTAGGCCATTTATGGTATATTTAATATGCCTACTGATATATTTGGGTTTAAATCTATCGTCTCATTTTATGCTGTTTGCTTCAACTATTCCAGCTTTTTTCTCTCTCTTCTTTCTTGCCTCTTTTGGGATTGATTGTTTTCTATTATTCTTTGTTTTTCCTCAATTAGTTTGAAAATTATATAGTCTATTTTTATGCTTTTAGTGGTTACCCTAAAGATTACAATACATGTACTTTCTTAACTTGGGTCCTCCAAAAAGTAGAACCAGAAGCAAAGATGAAAATATTGTTCCTTTATTTGGGACATGCAGATACAGAGAAATGAGGGTAAGAAAGAAAAGGGAAAGTGAGACAAGGAAAAAATTAACGCAATGTATGACCACAGTGGCCAGGCTTAGTGACAAGCTGTGAAGATTAGCAGGAGTCTCCCAACAAGTGTGTTCACTTTGAGTGTGGGACTTCCTCAGACTGTTTATAAGGAGAAACTGCCCCTCTGAGCAGTCCACTGAAAGGAGGAAGGGAGGGGTAGTGCAGTTGCCTAACTTCTTCTGTCTCACATTTATCATTGGCTAAGGTTTGCCACACAGGCATGCGTCCTCATCCTTTGGTAACTGCTCAGGAAGCCAGGTCTCATGCTCAGAGGTATGGCATTGCAGACACTTCTGAAGGTAGAGAGAGGCATCTCAGATCAGACAGGCTTCGGTTTGGATTCTGGCCACCTCAGGAGGCTGGGCAAAAGCAGTGTGGAGTAGGAGGCAGGCAGCACCTTGGAGACAAGAAAGTGGCCAGGGGAGTCTGAGGAGGCAATAGGAGTTTGTGTCCTGTACTCATTTATAACATCAAAATCCAAAGTTAATACCTCCCACAGATAATACCTGTACCCTCATTTACCTCCCTTCTCACATATATATATTTAAGATTTATTTTATTGTTTGAGAGAAAGAGAGATAAAGAAGGGGGAGGGCCCAGAGCAGTCTCCAGAGTTGCACATGATTAGTTGTGACATGTTTTCATTCCACACAGGTGGATATGGGGCGGGAACTGAACCGGGGCCCTCCTGCACGGGAGGCAAGAACCTTGGCCACCCTACCATCCTAGCGGTTACCAGTTGTGCCACAGTTCAACATATGGGGTTTGCATGGGCTGGGGCCAGGAATTGAAAACCCCAGACCTCACAATTGGGAGGCAAGTGCTTAACCACTGAGCTGTCCCGGCATCTCCACACTTATATGTTATTGTTGTATATTTAATTCTTTTTTTCCCATTTCACAAGACATTAATATTATACTTGTTTTAATTAGTGTTTATTAAGATTTGTTTACCTGTTTACCATTTTTGTGGCTCTTCATTTCTTACAGCTCATATCTATTACATTTAAGATCATTGTCGGGGAAGCCGGGATGGCTCAGTGGGTTAAGTGCTCACTTTGCAGCGCCAGGGACTGAGGATCGAGTCCCGGCCCCAGCCCGTGCGGAACCATATGCTGAACTGGGAGCTCCCCCAGTTCAGTTCTCTCTCTGTCTCTGTATCTCTCTCTCTCTCTCTCTCTCTCTCTCTCTCTCTCTCTCTCTCTCTCTCTCTCTCTGTCAAAAATAAATAAATAAATAAATAAATAAAAATATATTAAAAAAAGAGATCATTGTCTTTCACCTGAAGTACAACCTTCAGAATACACTTGTGTTCAAGATAGATAATATGCTACCTACTTTGTGAGGAAGAAGGAAAAATAAGGATATATATTTGTGTTAATGAAAAGAAACACTGGAGAAACTTAAAACCAAAAGTTGGTTCAACTAAATTGACAAATCTTTAACTAGATTGACCAAGAGAAAATAAAAAAAGAGAAAACTCAAATTACTAAGATCAGGAATGAAAGAGGAGACACCAGTGTGGAGCTTACAAAAATAAAGGTTGTAAGGGAATACTATAAGTATTAATGATTGGTATAATGAAAATGTTCTAAAATTGATTGTGGTGACAATTGTTCAACTCTATGAACATTGAATTGTGCACTTTAAATGGGTAAGTTGTGTGATATGTGAAGTCTATCTCAATAAAGCTTTCTTTTAAAAAATGAAACACTGGGAGCATACACAGGGAATTAATAAAAGTGGTTGCCTGGGATGAGGGTGTAGAAGAGTGGATAAACTCACGGATCACAGTGAAAATTAATTTTTAATATTATTATGTATTTATATTTTTTGAGCCATGTAAACAAATAATCAGATATAATAAAATTTATGGAATCTGAGAAGTGGTGAAGCAAATGAAAATAATGTAGCAAATGTTAGTTATTACTTGAGGTCCTCATAATAATGTTGCTAATGTTAGTTGTTAGTTAAGTAATAAACACAAAAGCAGTCATGTTTATCAAATAAGGTAAGTATGGAGCTGGAGATTAGAGGGGAACTGTAATAAAATTTCTTTTTATTTGGGTCATGGTTCAAACAACACATTTTCCACCTATATATGAGAGAGAGAGAAGTGGGGAGGGCCCAGAGCTGTCTCCATTTTGTTGTGACCTTTTTTGCCCTTGAGAATAATTGTATCTGTACAAGGTAAAGATGGCAATATTATCTGGAAGCTTAAGGACGAGCAGACTCGGGGAAAGGTCCTGGGGCTGAAAATCTACCTCAAGCAGAAGATAAGGATACGGGAGAGGCTGGGCAGTCCAGTATGGTAATTAGCAGAGTTTATTAAGGGAAACTTACATACAAGGTACATCTTGGGCAGTGCAAGATGAAATAGCACTGTGCTGCTTGGAAGGCACTGAAGAATTATATAAAATAAGGTGGGTAAGTCCCCATAGTAGTGCATGACTAGTCTCAGGTATGGGTAAATGCTTTACGTGTTAAACCAGGTTAGTCTCCAAGTGGAGTTAGTGGGAAGCAGTCTCCCCCTTCTGGCCCAGGGTGGGCTGGTGGGTCAGGCAGCCATCGGGTGTTGGAACAGTCTGTCCTCTACAAGGCCAAGGAAAAGTGTTTAGACTAAAAGCATGTAAGTCCTGTATTTAAGGACCAGCTGTGACCCACTGTATACCTGAATGCATGGCATAAGCAAAACAGTAACATACGTATGTCAAAACAGCGAGGGGACAGCAGGACTTCTATTGCTCAGAATGGCTACGGGAAAGAAGAACCACAAACATTTTGTAAGATTTCTCAATGCTTTTAACTTCCTCATGTTCACAGTCATCTGTGTTCAGTTGTCCATATCTCTCTAATGATTGGCAAATTCATAACCTGAAAAGATTTTGGAGTGGTGAGAAAGAAGGGGTATATACGGCCATTTTTCAGGAAGTGGGTATCAGAGTTCAGGAGAAAAGGCAAGAAGTTTGAGTCCATGGGGCCTATAGTAAGGAACAAAAGGGCATAGGAGATTGTCATGCTTCTGGGAAGCACCCCTGGGAGCGTCCTAATACCCTTTTGTGTCCTGGTCTTTCAGAATAGAAGATACGGGGAAGCCAGGATGGCTCAGTGGGTTAAGCGCTCACTTTGCAGCCCCAGGGACCCAGGATCGAATCCCGGTCCCGGCCTGTGCGGACCCATGTGCTGAACTGGGGGAGAACTGGGGAGTTCCCCCAGTTCAGTTCTCTCTGTATCTCTCTCTCTCTCTCTCTCAAAAAAAAAAAAAAAAGATTAATTATTTTCTTTCCATGTTCTTTAATTCTGTTCTGGGGTGACCTATTACACAGTGGACTGGGAGCTCTGATGAGGTTCTTACAGGCTTTAAGTCCTCAATATCACCTGATTAAGTTGTTATTTGAGTCACACCTCAGGCCAGGACCCTGGAAATAATACACAATTTGTTCATTTATTAACTCAACAAACCTTGTACATCTGCTATCTATCTGACAAGACCCTAGGCAGTAGGATATAGACACCAAAGAGAAGACACAAACCCTAACTTCATGGATCTGTGAACCTCCCAGCCTAGAAGACACCTATAAAGAGGTCAGTGTGAAATGTGAATACTACACCAAGTGCTAATGGGAAAGCAGAAGAGAAACTAGAAAGGGCTTAAATGCAAACTGAAATGCCTAAAGGGGCCAGGCAGAAAATGAAAGTTACCGTATTTTTCGCTCCGTAAGATGCACCTGACCTGACCTGCCTGGACCCGCTCTCCTTCCATGCAGTCCCTGCTTTCTGATCTGGCTGCAGGCTTCCCCACGGCATCATTAAGGTCCCCAATGTGCACTCTTCTTTGCAGTATTCGCTCCATAAGACACACACACTTTTCCCTCCACTTTTTTGTGGGGAAAACATGCATCTTAAGGACCGAAAAATACGGTAAGTGAAAAGGGGCCAGGAAAGCACTTGTTTCTTATAAAAGAGGCAGCCTCTAGATGCTGGTTTCAGGTAAAAAAAAGATGTAGTTTTTACTGTCCATCCTTTTGTGACTGTTAAGTTTTATACATGTTCACTTGTTACCTAGTGAAAGAAAAAAAAAATTTTTATTAAATTTATTGAGGTGACACTGGCTAATAAGATGATCTGTTTCAAGTGTACAGTTCTGTAACATCATCTGCACATTGCATTGTGTTCACCACCCAGAGTCTAATCTGTCACCATATATTAGACCCCCCTTTACCCTCTTCTACCTCCTCCCCAATCCCCTTTCCCCTCTGGTAACCACCATACTGTTGTCTATGTCTATGAGTTTTTTGTTGGTTTATTGTGTTTTCTTGTTTGTTGCTTTTTGTTTTATCTTCCACCTATGAATGAAATCATATAGTTCTTGTTTTTTTACATCTGACTTATTCCACTTAGCATGATGATCTCAAGGACCATCCGTATTGTTGCAAATGGCAGTATTTCATCTTACGGCCAAGAAATATTCCGTTGTGTATATGTACCATATCTTATTTATCTAGTCATCCACCAAAGGACACTTAAGTTGTTTCCATGTCTTGACCACCATGAATAATGCTGTAGTGAACATAGGATACATATATCTTTACAAATAAATGTAAAAACAAAAGAAGATTTTTAAAGGAGGTAACCATTACTCAGCCCTGCCTATTTTTCCCTCTGAGAATGTAGGCTGCCTGGGTGCCATATATTTTGATATTTAAAGAGAAACTGAAAAACTGGATTTGAAAGTGAATTCTCCTAAGTTTTAAGTGTTGATGTCTGATTTTTTAAAAACCACACAGGCTAAATAAAACATCTTCAGGCCATCAGTATACTAACTTTGGCCTGGCCTATCTCTCCTCTATTCCTTATCATTAAGGCAGATAATCCTTTAATTTTCAGGTGTCAGGTTTTCCTGGGATAAATTTTAGGGGATAATTCAGTTAAGACTTGGGGTATTAAGAATTGACTCTGAAAATAAAGAAAAACATAAGTTAAAAAAAAAAAAGAATTGATTCTGGAAGAAGAGGGATCTTTTAAGGATTTCTATAATCTGTGGTTCTAAGGGTGATGTCTGGACCTCAGCATCATCTGGGAACAAGTTAGAAAAGGAAATTCTCGGGCCCTATGATAGAACCTATTGAATCAGAAACTGGCAATCCGTCTTAACAAATCCTCCAGGTGATTGTGATAAATGCTAAAGTATGAGAACCACTGCCTCTAATCTTATTATAGAGGTACATAGGTAACTTAAAAACAGGTATTTTTTTAAATTAAATTTATTTGGATGATACTGGTTAGTAAAATTATATATGTTTCAAGTGTATGTTTCTATAATACATCATCTATATACTGCTTTGTGTTTTTACCACCCAGAGTCAGTTCTCCTTCCATATATTTGACTTCCCCTCCCTTGGTAATAGAATTCTACTGAACTTAATTAACTCAGGTAACTTTCTAGATAACAAATCACAAACATGGAATTGCTTTTTTATTTCTTTAGATTTTCTTCAAACATCAGTGGATTTGTGTATGTACTTAAAATGTTAAAAAAATAAAGTTTATTGAGTTATAATTGACATACAATAAAATGCTCCCATTGTAAGTGGGCAGTCAGATGTCTTTTGGCAAATGCATACTCCCATGCAATGAACTCCACATTCGAGACAGAACATTTTCATCACGCCCAAATGGCCCCGTTATGGTCAGTACACCCTAGGCTTCCTAGAACCAGGTACCTACCACTGATCTGTTTCCCATCACAGTATTAGGTTTGCCTGTTAACAATTTCTTACCAATTGAATCATACAGTACATATGGCTTCTTTTGCTTTGCATAATGTTTTTGAAAATCATTCATGTTGTATCAATATTGTGTTCCTTATTACTGCCTACTAGTGTTCCATTGCATGGATACTTTATCATTTGTTTTTTCCTAATGGACCATGAGGTGGCTTCCGGTTTTTTGGTTATTAATGCATAAAGCTACTATGAACATTCCTTTATAAGTCTTTGTGTGTTTATGTTTTCATTTTTCTTGAGTAAACCGAGGAATGGAATTGCTAGGTTGGATGGTAAGTGTATACTTAATTTATATGATGCTGCCCAGCTGGTTTTCCACAGAACTACATTATTTTATACTCTCACAAACTATGAGGATTTCACTTGCTCCACATCCCTTAGCCAGCAGTTGCTATTCTACAATCCAAACATTAATTTTTAGAACATTTTTAGTCTTAGAGTAGGCAATGATTTCTTTTCTTATTTTATTGTTTTTTGACAGAGACAGACAGAGACAAACAGAAGGAAGAGGGTCTAGAGCTGTCTCCATAGTTGTACATCATTAGTTTTCAATATAGTTTCACTCCACAGGTGGGCACGGGGCTGTGCAGGGCAGGAACTGGGCAATGGGCCTCCTGTATGGGCCCCAGCAAGGCCTGAGCTGGGAAGCACACCCCAGTTCAGCACGCGGGTCCACACGGGCTGGGGCCAGGATTCAATCCTTGGACCCCAGGGCTGCAAAGCAAGCGCTTAACCTGCTGAGACATCCAGGCATCCCTGGCAATGATTTGTTAGGACACAAAAAGCATTTATCATAAAAGAAACTTTAAAATCAAACTTCATCAAAATTTAAAACATCTGCTTTGAAAGACATTTAAAAAGCAAAAAGAAATTTCACAGACTAAGACTATATTTGTAATACAAACATCTAACAAAGGACTGGTATCCAAAATATATAAAGAATTCTTACAATTCAATAATAAAAAGGTAAACAACCCAGTTTTAAAATGGAGGAAACATTTGATCACTTTACTGAAGAAGATATATGAATATCCAACAAACCATTAAGTAAAAACCACAGTGAGGGATGGCAGGATAGCTCAACAGGTTGCGCACTTGCCTTGCAACCACAAGGTCTGGGGATTGAATCTTGGCCCCAGCCCGTGCAAACCCATATGCTGAACTGTGGCACAATTGGTAACCACTGAGCCCTGCAGTGAAAGTTCTCGCCTCCCATGCAGGAAGCCCCCAGTTTGGTTCTTGCCCATGTGGCCTCACATCCACCTGTGTGGAATGAAACCACATCACAACTAGTGATGTACAACTATGGAGACTGCTCTGGGCCCTCTCTTCTCTCTGTGTCTCTCTCACTCCCTGTAAACAATAAAATAAATCTTAAAAAATAATGTAATAAACAGTTTTAGCTGACTTAGAGAAGCTAGTGTGGGCACTGGCACCTCAAAACAAAGAATTCTTCAAGAATTGGTCATTTTATGCTCAAGGAACATTCCAAGTGAGCCTTCAGCTGCTAGCTTTACCTTTACAAATAACTTGAAATCATTTTTGGAGGTGCTCTGACATTCAGGGCTTCTTCGTGGTAAATCTTGGCTCTCCAGTCTGGTCTCCATAAAGTTAAGGGCATAGGTTCAAGTCACACTTATGAAGCTTTAAATTAGATTTTTACTATAATTTTTTAACAGTCAGTTTTTAAATTGCCTACTTCTTAAACAAATTGAAAACCAAGGATCAATATTCATTTGAGGAAAGCTGGTAGTGTGAAAAATAAATACCAAGGTAAATGGCAATAGCCTTGGAAGAAACAAACATAATTCAGGAGACAGATGAACTAAACATTAGCATTGAGAAAGTTAATTTGTTTTTCAGGACTCACAAAATAGAGGCCACTCCAGTGGCCCAGCCCAAGACACAAATCTAAATCTAAGTCAGCCTGCTTTTAGGGAAACACCTGTTCTGGAAACCTAACAAACACCAATCACAATCCTCCAACTCAGCCTTGGCTAGTTAACCTTCCCCTACACAGGAGTCTCCAAACTTTTCAGCCCGCGGGCTGCATTAAGTATCAAACAGCAGTTTGGGGGCTGACTACACACTTGAGGTCCAAATAAAAAAGAATCAAAACATAGATGTTGTTTTTAATTATTTATTTAATATTATTTTATTCAGATAAAAAGGTCTCCATGAGCCAGATGAGAGGGCTGTAGTTTGGAGACCCCTGCCCTAGAAAATAGCACTCTGGCTTTATAAGAAAATCCCTGCTCTCCTATCCAATCATGCCATTTCCATGTTGCTGCTTCCTCTACAAAACTTGCTGTTGCCCCATATTGCTTGGGAACAGTGCTCCACTGCTTATGAGGGTCTATACTCCCCCAATCCATGGGTTGTTTTCCCCTGAATAAAGGACATGAAACAGGTTTTTCAATTATTTTAGTTTTGTCATGTGCAGTATTGGGGGATAAATTCAGAAACATTGCATCGGTTACAAAAATTAGATGTCATGAAAAATAAGGAAACAAAGAACTGTGGGAACTTACAAGTAGAATTGCTAAATTAAGAATTACTACTGGAGAGTTGGAAGATAATGAGGAGGAAATCTGGAAAGTAGAGCAAAGGCATTAAGAATGCGTGAGGGGAAAAAAGATAAGAACTTAGGTAATCAATTAAATACTTATCTAAATAATGAGAATATAAGAAAAAGTGAAACAAGAATAACAGACAGTAGAAAAGTATCAAAGGAATTATAGAAGATAATTTTCCAGGGCTGATAGGACACCCACATGGTCAGACTGAAGAATCCCACTGAGTACCCAGTACAATGAACGTAGAAAAGACGCACACCTAGACACAGTATTTTGAAATCTTATAACCCCAAGGAGAAAAATCCTACAAGATACCAGAAAGATAGAAACTGTCACCATCAATAATAAGACTTACTAGCTCCATAACAATTAACCAATCTTAACCTTATAGAATGAAATACTTCCTGTTGTGGGACTTGGTAGGTTTTGTTACTCCTTTGGGGCCCTGACTAAGCCCTTTTGACTCGATACCCTAGGAGCATTTACTGGTAATTTCTTAGTGAACTGCAATTTGTTTTGAGTTTTAGTTCCTCAAATATTTTCTCATTGCTTCCTCGTACAGGACACAGAGCATTTGTACTCAAGTTACACATTTCTCCTTCCACTTGACTAGGACTCTGAATAAACCTCTAGGTAAGTAAATTACCTTCTTTGGCAAAGGTGCTTTTCTTCCACACCTAAACGTATGGGCCTCTTAATTTCTCTTACTCTTGTTTCTCTCTTTGGAGGCAAGAGGACAGGCACAGGAGTCACTCAGTCTTGGGTTGAAATCCTAGCTCCACGACATAGTGGCCACACTGGCAGTCTATGCACTTGTCATCAAACGATGTGAAATCTGGAGAGCGGGCCTTGGAGATCTCCCCAGAAATGGCCTCAGGATTAGCAAAATTGATCACTACACCAGCAATATTGCTCCCAACTGGTCTGTTGCAACCCTGTGCTTATTTATCTCCAGGAGGCCTGGTGGCGTGGTGCTGTCTCTTGGCCAAACCTGAGTGAACTGTACTGACTACTGATGAATGTCATCCCATGCTCGGGTCTGAGGCAGACCAGCGGGCAGCCTGTGCCAGCCTGTTTCTGTTTTGGAGACTGGTCATGCTAGTTTTGGTCATGTGACCAGAGGGGTAGAAAAGACCTCCACAGAAAAGACTGGGGTTTCCTCGGGATCAAGGTATCTTGTGCATATCTAGGTGGTTCATTACCTGAAATGCGGCACAGCCTATGCAACTGAGAAAGGCCCCCAGGACCTGCACCTGGAATCTGAGACCTCTGATATTTGTCTGTTTATTTTTGTATTTTATCCTTTACCCTTATTAAAGTTTTATGTAAGTATGCTACGCAGAGTCCTGTGAGTTTTTTCAATTACCCAGCCCTGTGTAATACCCGAAGCTAGCACCATGAATGGGGTAATTGAAATAGTTTTGGGCTTTATAATTTAAATGATGGCTTAGACTTTGTTTGGCAGAAACATTTAGAACCACTGATGGATGGTGGGCTGAAGCTGAGGAAGCCCTGGTTTGAATTCACTTAAATACTGTAATTGTTGATAGGAGAGAAAGCACAGCAATAGACTTTAAAGGTGGTCATTCCAGAGTGAGGGGAAATAGCTAAGTGGGTTAAAACAGAAATTCAGGTAGAGGGGAAATCAGTCAAGAATAGTGTACCTTGGCTGGATTTGGCTGCTTTGGCAAAAATGAAAGTAACTAAGAAAGAGAGCCCTACGCTGCCAAGACCACCAAGTTTGGGCTGGTTCCTTCTGTGAAGGGAAGGAACAGGAGACCAAAGGAGACATGGACAGATGTTTCTTTTGGTCAGAATGAGACCCTCAGCTGAAGGGTGTCAAGAGAACTGGAATGAAGGAGCTAGTCAGTCAAAAAGCGAAGTAACCGTGTGAGACTGATATAGAGCACTTCTTGAGGAAACACCACTGAACTGGATTTAACGCATTATTAATACAGGCGCTCTTTTCCTTTCATTATGTACTGCCAAATGAAGGGCATGCTTGGTCTTAATCAAGACCTATCACTGCAACTTTTGCAGAAATTGGGTAAATGGGCCACTTGCAAGTCAGCTGAGCTGGATAAAGGTGAGGGCCACAAAACACTCTTTGTAAAGTGGAACCATCCAACTCCACCTGTGAGTATTAAACGGCATACTCCTGAGGTTCCTGAAATGTTGAGGATGCAAAAGCAAGCAGCTTGGACTTGTTATATGCGGATACCAAGGTAGCCCTTATTTTATTCCTTTGATTTAAGTGCTGATTTATGCTGTGAGAGATAAGAGGGTCTTGAACGCTTACGGTTGATGTGAGAGCGGGTTGATGTGAGAGAGGCTATCACAGACCTACTAGCATATTTCCTCTGAATTGGGCTGAATGACAAACAGAAGATCAGTATTATTCGGAAGAAAGGAAACAGTAAGAATAAAAGCGTTGAAAAACATCTCGGGGCCAGCAAAACAAGTGGAAATGTTTATTTAACCCACTTCTCTTTCCCTTTTTAGAAAATGGCTACTCAGGAGGAGGCCACGGCGGAGAGGATTTCCCAGTTTGATGATACTGTGCTCTCCGAGCTGTCTGTTCTTCTAGGCCTAGATGCGGTTCAACTTGCCAAGGAAATAGAAAAAGAGGAGCAGGAAGAACGAGAAAAAATGCAGAAAGGCTTTAACTCAGAAATGCGCAGTGAAGCAAAAAGGTTGAAGACTTTTGTAACCTATGAGTCCTACAGCTCGTGGACACCAAAGGAAATGGCAGCGGCTGGGTTTTATTTCACTGGCATAAAATCTGGGGTTCAGTGCTTTTGCTGTAGCTTAATCCTGTTTTGTGCCAGCCTCCGGAGACTCCCCATAGAAGACCACAAGAAGTTCCATCCAGATTGTGAATTCCTTTTGGACAAAGATGTTGGTAATATTGCCAAGTATGATATAAGAGTTAAGAATCCAGAGAACAAGCTAAGAGGAAACAAAGCAAGGTACCAAGAAGAGAAGGCCAGACTTGAATCCTTCACGGAATGGCCATTTTATGTCCACAGAATATCCCCAAGGAAGCTCTCAGCTGCTGGCTTTGTCTTTACAGGTAATTTGAAATCATTTTCTGAAGTATTTTTCTGCAGTTTTAAGTTTAGGTTCTATGTTTCAGTTGCAATATTTTGTGAATCTTTCCATGCTTATTGAAGTCATTGTAGTAAGTATAAGGTCTATTTTATTAAAAATCAACTTAAGTAATTTTACTTTAACTTTATTTTATGTTTCATACAGTGGGCTAATTTGCTATATATATATAGTAACTGTCTTATTGTATATAATAAATATGATATGTTTATTATATATAATATATAGTAAATAACTTTATATATATACATAATAAGACACTTACTTTTCCTTAAATTTGGACCTTAGACAATACTGACCTCATTTTTAAGGTCCTGAAAATAAGTCATGAGGGCAGTCTAACCGGTCTCCTCATCCATCTTTTGCTGCTCTTACATGATCTTTCTTTGATTCTTTTAATTGATGCAGTATTGGAGGGGGTTTTGTGGTTGGTTGGTTGGTTGGTTAGTTGATTTTAAAATTAGGGCAAACTCTAATGTGTAGGGCAAATGCATTTCAGAAAATTGCACTTTCATAGAGTGAGTTAATGTGAAAAATATATATATATGTATATTACTTTCACATGTATGAAATGTGTGAATGAGAATAGTAGTAACAATAACAGCTATCATTTACTAAGTCCCTACTTGATGCTAGACATGGATTAAGCACTAATTCTGATTCAACAAACTTGCCCCTTACCCTCATTTCACAATTTAGTTCATTTTGATTCAAAGAGTTTAAGAAACATGCCTTAGTTTCCACAGAAATTTCATGGCAAAGCGACAACTCACATTTTCTAACTGTGCTTCATGAGTGCTGCGGTTTCTGTTTCTCCACCACTTCAGCTCTGAGAGCTTAAGTAACAAAACACCAGTTCTGGGAACGCCTTGCAGTCACTTTGAGGCAAACAGCTTCGAGTTCTGTATGTGAAGTGACGACCATGGCTGAGGGGTTTGGCCCCAGGCTTAGAAAGTGGTTGTTTAGGGCAGTGGGGTTGTGGAAGGAGATTTAGCCAGATGAGTGGACAGACAGTCTGGAGCACGTCTTACTCATGCCCAGAGCAGTCAACTCCCAGGCACACAACTTCTGGGCTCTCCCCAGGTGCTTTCGTTTTCCTCCATATGTAGGTCAACGGGACACTGTGCAGTGCTTTTCCTGTGGTGGCTGTTTAGGAAATTGGGAAGAAGGAGATGATCCTTGGAAGGAACATGCCAAATGGTTCCCCAAGTAAGTAAACACTTTTTTAATTTAAAGACAAAACAAAACTAAACAAAGTTACCTTCCTGGAGTAGCACTTTCAATTTTTTTCCTATCTAAAACTGGAACATTCCAGAATTTATGCAAACACCTATTTGAGCAAGAAAGGCCTAATTACATAGGGAATTTTTCAATTATATAACTTTAAAAGAATTTCTTAAATGTTTTATTATCCCAAATATGAAGACATGTTTTGCCAAATATCTGCCTTAATTAATTTATGTAGGGATAATGTAAAATAATATAGAAAGGAAGATGGAAAATAAACCAGTGTTTAAGATGTTATTAAGTATGGTTTCCTGTCCTGCCAATTATGTACCAAATGAAAATGTTTTAGTTAAAAAACTCAAGAGTTTTGATTGTTGCAGTTGTCTTTAGTTCCCTGCTTAGAAAAATGAAGTATATTTTAATAATTTTAATGCTATATTTGCTAGTATATTCTACATGACTTTGTACCTACCAAATAGATTAATTCCCTTAACATTTTTTAAAACTTTCATTATGGAAATTTCATACAAAAGTAGAGAGAATAGTATAAACACTTATCAACACATGGCCAAATCATATTTCATTCATCTCTCACCCATGTTTTCCCTGGAAATAATAATAATAACCAGATTATATTGAAGTCAATCCCAGACATCACATAATGTCATTTGCTGATATTTGAGTATATAATTCTAAAATATGAGGATATTTTTAAGAAATATAACTATACCATCATTCTTTCCTAAAAAGGATTAATGGTAATTCTTCCATACATATCATCAAATATCTGTGTTAGTGTCCACATCCCCTACCTCCCTTTCTCTTTATTGTTGGTTAATTTGAATCAGAATCCAAACAAAGTCCACATATTACATTTAATTGACATGTCTCTTAAGATTTTTTTTTTATTGTTAGATTTATTAAGGTGACATTGGTTGGTAAAAATTACACAGGTGGACAGCTCTATATTACATCATTTATGTATTCATATATATATATATTTTTTAAGATTTATTTATTGTTTTTGACAGAGAGAGAGAGAGATACAGAGTCAGAGACAGAGAGAAGGGGGAGGGCCCAGAACAGTCTCCATAGTTGCACATCATTGGTTTTTCCACATAGTTTCATTCCACAGGTGGGCTCGGGGCTGCACAGGGCAGGAACTGGGCCGGGGTCTTGCCCCAGTGAGAACTGAACTGGGGGCACTCCCCAGTTCAGCATGTGGGTCCGCACAGGCTGGGGCCAGGATTTGATCCTCTGTCCCCAGGCTGCAAAGTGAGCGCCTAACCCACTGAGCCATCCCGGCTTCCCCTATTCATATATGTTATTCAGTATAGGAAATATATTATTTCACACAATCCCCCTTATTGCCAGTAACTTTTATATAACCACAGGAACTAGATTCAGTCTCCATATTTTAACCAACAAACAAAAAATTCCAGCCTATAAATTACTAATGGGTGTCCCAAAATTCATGCAAGAAGTAATTTTGATAGAAAACACAGGTTTATAATTTAAAATTGTAAATTTTTTATTGATTCATAAAGTATACAGTATGTATGTGTAAAGTTATGTATGGAATGCATATCGGGTAAATGGCCTCCATGGCTTTGCTGGCACATATGCACTCTTTTGTTATTGCCTGACCAGCTGCATTTTTGAAGAAGAATGGTTCGATGATGCCTCCAGCCCAAAATCCGCACCAAACAGTGACACGTTGTGGATGCATTTGTTTCTCAACAATCACCCATGGATTTTCTGAACCCCAAATGCGACAATTTTGTCGATTAATCAAACCATCAAGATGAAAATGAGCCTCATCGCTGAAGATGATTTTGTTCGAAAAATCAGCCTCCACTTGTTGTTCCATAATCCATTCAACGAACTCTATTCGCTGTGCGTGGTCAGTAGGCTTCGGTTCTTGAGTCAGTTGAACTTTGTAAGCATGAAGGTGCAAATCTTTCGTGAGAATACGCTGTAGAGAGCTTCTCAAAATGTCCAGTTCTTGACCACAGTGCCGAATTGATGTCCCTGGACTCTCAGCAACACTCTCACAAACTGCTTCGATGTTTTGTGTTGAACGACTTGTTGAAGGACGGCCAGAGTGTTTAAAATCATGAATTGATCCAGTCTCCCTAAATTTTTTAATTAATCTCTTCACAGTTGAAGTTAAATCACTATTCCGACCATATTTTGTACAAAAATTGAGAACTGTAGCTGCCAAACAAATATTGCTCAACAATGAAAACGCGTTGTTCTTTTGTGGAGTGCTCCATTTTTAATAACCCTGAACTGTCAGCTGTCATGCTGTCTTTTTTTATCATTGGCAACGCTACCGCACAAATGACGCAAAATTCAAATCTTGGGTGAATTTTGGGACACCTGTTATAAATCAGAATTTCTTTGTATTATATTTTGTTTCAAGAGAAAGATAATCTGAAGATTTAACTTTATTGATGTTGTCATTAATTGAAATAAAGAATAATTATATGAGAATAATAGTGATTCTCATCAATAAGTTTTGGGATCAGTCTTGACAGTTTTACTTGAAGTTTAATAAAATTTGCCAATTTTAAGTATATAATTTAGTAAGTTTTAAATATTTATCACAATAATAGAGATATAGGACATTTCCATCACACTATTAGGGTTAATTTTTTAATTATGTTTATTAATTATAGATGTGAATTTCTTCAAAGTAAGAAATCCTCGGAGGAAATTGCTCAGTATATTCAAAGCTACAAAGGATTTGTTGGAGTCACGGTAATTTACAGCAGCATTTTTCCCCCTCAAATTGGCTTTTGATTACCTAATAATATCTGAATTAGAAGGGGTGGGCATTCTCCTTTTCTGTAATGGGCTCTACTTCTTTCTTATTCCCTCCTTGCCTTCCTCTACCTTTCATCTGGCAGAGTGAAGAATATCACGTTCTCTTCATAACCTAGAGCCCTTAGAAGGCCCCTTTCCAGGCTGGCTTTTGATTGGTCAGCCTTGCTGACAGTCTTCCCGTCTCTGACTGAGACCACGCCCCATCTGATGCCTGGCTGAGGTATTGGGATCTGCAGCATCACCCACAGTGGGCCTCAGGGTTGCTGCCTCTTAGCTGGTACCTTATTACTAAGGCTTCCCTAGTGGTAGGTGGTGCGAAACCCAACCCAAATTGGCTTAAGCAAAACAGGGAGTTGATTGGCTCACATGACTCAGAAGATGAGAACCTGGGGAGAGAACATGGCCTGAAAGTGTGGAGAGTGTTTCCTCAGAAAGAAATCCGGGTGCAGTTATCAGAGAAGGATCAGCTGCTCAACACCTAACGCCCTTCTGAGTCCAGTTTCCTTTCTCTAGCTCAGCTTCCTCATTAGTCAAAATACACCTGTGAAATCTGCATGTAAATTCACTTTAGAGCTGGATCCGGAAGCAGCGACTCCAGGCTTCCTGTTGGGCCTAAACAAACATTCACAGTTTTGTGTTTTGTACTGCGTGAAAAAGTCAATGTTGAAAGCTGGGATGGCTCAGCGGGTTAAGCGCTCACTTCTCAGCCCCAGAGCACGAGGATCAAATCCCGGCCCCGGCCCATGAGGACCCACATGCTGAGCTGGGGTGTGCCCCCAGTTCAGTTCTTGCCAGGACCTATGTGGGAGGCTCCTGGCCCAGTTCCTGCCCTGCAGCCCCGTGCCCACCTGTGGAGTAAAACTATATGGAAAACTAATGCTGTCAACTATGGAGACTGTTCTGGGCCTTCCCCTTCTTTCTGTCTCTCTGTCAAAAAACAATAAATATAAATCTTTAAAAATAAATCAATATTAATAGAAATAAAAATTAAAGGAATGATCTCCAACAACCCTGACACCAACCCAATGAAACTTTTCTTTGGGGGAGGGGTTCTTTCCATTTTTATTCATAGATAGGTAAATAACTCTAAGCCAAAATTGATAACTTGAGTTTTAATTTTCTTCAGGGAGAGCATTTTCTGAATTCCTGGATCAAGAGAGATTTACCTATGGCATCAGGTAAAGACTCAGACATACAAGTGTTCCAAAGCCTTTGCTTAATTTATTTCTTCTTTCGCTTTTCTTTTGTTCTCATCCTTTAAAAAAAAAAATCATTTCATTTTCTTCCCCATTTTATGGTGTTATAGTCACTAAAAGAATTTTTTTTCATAAGATTTCTGGTCTTCTGGGGTGACTTAATTTTTTTAGCATAGATGAGCATAGGGAAATATGGCAGGAGTGGGTCCTTGACTGACATTTCTTCCCCTAAGACAATTAAAATTTCTGGGTAAAATGGTTTTGAAAAATATTCTTAAATGAATCCATGTCTGTTAGGAAACTACGGTAAGTGTGAGATAATAGACAAAATATATATTGGTCTCTGCCCCCAGTTCCTGGTACAGGGCTCCTGGTACTAGGAGCATCTCTTGTGCTAATATTTGGGTTTTTACTCCTTTCCTGACACAAGGCTCCTAAAACCCGTGTAATTCCCTAAGTGATAAGAGCATCTTTTGTTCTAATGAGGCAACTCTGGGTGGGTTTCTGCGTGGGGGCTGGTCACTAAAAAGACCAAGCCATGATTAGAAACTTGAAATTTGCAGTCTTGCCCCCCATTCTCCAGAGGGGAGAGGCTGTAGGTGCCTACAGGGATCCGAGCATGGAAGGAAGATGATGGGTGTTTCATTTTAGTTCAATCCTTTGATAGATCCAAATACTAATTTGCTTCCAAAGAAATACAGTCTCACACAGAGACTGGATCCTACTTCCAGGGAAATAAACCTGGCAACAATGTGGCAAGAGGCATCTGAATCACCACAAACTTATAGAAGGGCTACTGCATTTGCTTCTTTTTGTTTTTTTTCCTGAGCTCCAAATATATTCTTGCTTACCCATTCACTAAACAGATACTTATGGGGTGACTAAATTAAGTGCTAGGCACTCTTTTAGGTCCATGTGATTCATTGGTGAGCAAAGCAGACAAAAATCTCTTCTTCCATGGAGCTTTAATTTCATACTCTGATTTGCAAATCTTTTGCTCCCTAGAAGGAGGGTGAGACAGGAGGAGTGTTCATCCAAGTGCATGATACATAGGAGCATTCGTGACTCTTTGGTCCTGAATAGAATAGTGCCTCACTGGTGACTCAATTTGTGACTTTGTCACAAAATCTGATTGTAAATGCAAGTAGGAGGTTTTGCTTAATAAAGGCCTGGTGATATTACCCACATCACTTGACAAATACACATGCCAATGGGATCACATTTCCTTACTTCTAGGCATAAAGGACATCATCCAGTGTTTTTCCTGTGAAGAATTTTTGGAAAAGTGGGAAGAAGGTGATGACCCATTAGAAGATCACATCAAATATTTTCCTAAGTGAGTGGAATGAATGTTTAGTGTCTGTGAATTTGGATGTACTTTAACAACTTTTCCCTCATTTTATCTTCTGATTAAATCCGGCCCACCCCTCTGATTCATACTATAAAGGATGAATCTTTCTCTCTTTTATCACCTTGTTCTCTTGACACCCTTTCCATTTGGCCTTCCTCTCGTTATAGTTATAGCATACATTTAGCTAGAACAGTATTTTTACATTATATGTTTACTTATGCCTACATAAATGCCATACAGAGCTCAACCTGTAGTAAATTATGGTTTATTTTCTCTCCCTGTACAAGTTTTAATTTTGTAAAGAGTAATAATTGTCTTGTTACTATTTTCACTTAGTTTTTTGTTTTTTGGAATGAAATTCGTATATTAACCATTTTAAAGTGCCCAATCTAGTGGCATTTAGTACATTCACAATGTTGTGCAACCACTCCCTCTAATTCCAAACATTTTCATCACCCCCAAAGAAAACTGTAACCATTAAGAAGTTACTTCCGATCTTCCCACTCAACCCTAGGTCCTTGGAGCTACTAATCCGCTTTCTGTCTCTGTAGATTTACCTATTCTGGATATTTCATATAAATGGAAGCACACAATATGACTTTGTCTACCTGGCATAATGTTTTGAGATTCATCCACATTGTAGCATATATCCTTAAACATATTAAACTTTGCATATTCTTGAAGTGCAAATACATAGAAGCATACTATGTGGTTCTCACAACTTGTTCCACATTACCTTTGAGACTTATTCATACTTGTGTGTAGAGTTGTAGTTCATTTCTTTGCACTGCTATATATAGTGTATTATTTTATGAATATATAGTAATCTATCCATTCTAGTATTGATTCAACATCTGGGTTGTTTTCAGAGTGTTGCAAATTCAAATAATGCTACGATAGACATTCTTGCGCATATTTCCCTTTGCCCACATGTGTTTCTCTAGGATACATTGTGAAACATGGAATTGGAGAGTCACAGGGTTTGCACATATTCAACTGCACTATTTTATGTAGAACTTTTTTCATAGTGGTTGTGCTCTTTTACATTCCCACTGGAATAGATGAGTTTCCTTCAGTCTGTTTCCTCACTAACTTGGATTGCCAAAAATTTATTTATTTATTCATTTTTTTTAATTTTTAAAAAAATTTTGAGAGGTGTGAGAGAGAGAGAAGGGGGAGGGCCTACAGCAGTCTCCATAGTTGTGCATCACTAGTTCTGACATGGTTTCATTCCTCACAAGTGGATGTGGGGCTGTGTGGGGCGGGAACCAAACTGGGGGCCTCCGGCATGGAAGGCAAGAACCTTGCCACTGAGCCATCCCAGTGGTTACCGTTTGTGCCACAGTTCAGCATATGGTGTTGCACGGGCTGCGGCCTGGAATCAAACCCTGGACCTCACGATTGGGAAGCAAGCGCTCGACTGCTGAGCTATCTCAGCATACCCCTAGATTTTAATTTTTGAGAATCTAATTACTAATAATGTTGAGCCTATTTTCATATTTCCCCACACAATTTCTCTATTTTTCTTCAGAATTGTCTTGATTATTCATATTCATATTCAGAAAATATATGAAATGTCCCTCTTTACCCTTCATAGTGTTCCTTATTCTTGTCTTTATCTGATATTAATATAGCCACAGCAACTTTTCTGTAATTAGTTTTTACATCTTTTCTGAAATAATTTTAATCTGTATATGACTTTCTATTTAAAGTAAATTTCTTGTAGGCAACATAGCTGGATCTCGCTTTTTTAATTTTAATTTCTTTTTAAAGATTTATTTTTATTGTTTTTTGACAGAGAGAGAAACAGACAGAGACAGAGAGAAGGGGGAGGGCCCAGAGCAGTCTCCAAAGTCGACATTAATTTTCTATATAGTTTCACTCCACAGGTGGGCATGGGGCTGCGCAGGGCAGGAACTGGGCTGGGGGCCTCTTGCATGGGCCCCAGCAAGAACTGAACTGGGGGCACTCCCCAGTTCAGCATATGGGTCCGACCAAGCCAGAGCCGGGTTTCGATCCCTGGTCTCTGGGGCTGCAAAGTGAGTGCTCCATCTGCTGAGCCCTCCCAGCATCCCCTGGATCTTGCTTTTTTAAGTCTGACAATATCTGCTTTCTTTCTTTTTTTTTTTTTTTTTAAGATTTATTTTTATTGTTTTTTGACAGAGAGACAGACAGACAGACAGAGAGAAGGGGGAGGGCCCAGAGCAGTCTCCATAGTTGACATTAGTTTTCCATATAGTCTCACTCCACAGGTGGGCACGGGGCTGCGCAGGGCAGGAACTGGGCCAGGAGCCTCCCGCATAGGCCCTGGAAAGAACCGAACTGGGGGCACATCCCAGTTCAGCATGTGGCATGTGCCGGAGCTGGGATTTGATCCCTGGTCTCCGGGGCTGCAAAGCGAGTGCATAACCCGCTGAGCCATCCCAGCTTCCCCTATATATGCTTTCTAATGGGAGTGTTTGAACATGTACATTTAATGTAATTATTGATACATTGGATTTAAATCTACTATTTTGGTATTTGTTATTTATCCCATATCTTCTTTCTTTTTTCTTTTCCTGACTTCTTTGAGTTAGAATACCTTCTAGTATTCCATTTTATCTCTATTACTTGTCTTTTTTGTGCCTGCTCTAGAATTTACAATGTGCATGTTTAACATATCACAGTCATCTTCAAATAATATAACATGACATCTAATGTATGAACTATATAACAGTATACTTCTATTTCTCCCCTCCTATCGTTTGTGCTATTATTGTCATATATTTTATTTCCATATATTATAAATCTTACCATATAGTGTTATAGCTTTGCTTTAAACAATTATCTTTTAAATACATTTTAAAAAGAGAAGAGGGAAAGCCGGGACGGCTCAGCGGGTTGAGCGCTCGCTTTGAGGCCATGAGGACCGAGGATCGAATCCCGGCTCCGGCCCAGGCAGGACCCACGTGCTGAACTGCGGAGTTCCCACAGTTTGGTTCTCTAACTGTCTCTGTCTCTGTCTCTCTCTCTATCTGTCAAAAAGTAAAATAGAAATAACTATGCACTGA
>PVKE010026857.1:0-21999 GCA_004027555.1 Craseonycteris thonglongyai
AAAAAAAAAAAAAAAAAAAAAAAAAAAAAAAAAAAAAAAAAAAAAAAAAAAAAAAAAAAAAAAAAAAAAAAAAAAAGGAAAGAGAAATTGAGGAGGAGAGAGATCTGTGCACATGCATTAGGAGTCCCTGTCATAAGCAAGTCAGATGGCCTCCAGCATGGGCATCACTATTTACAATCAAAGCCTACATTCTGAGTGTAAATTGTTTCAATAAAACAATAAACCGTTGATTGAATTAGTGCTATGGCGCAGTGGAGAAAGTAGTTAGAAATGCAAAAATATATAGATGAACATGTGATGGAACCCATTTAAACTTCTTACATTAACTGAGGAGATTTTTAGGGACAGGGAGTGAGTGATGAAGCCTAGCAACAAAGTGGGTGTTGGCCTTCACTGTGATTACAACATTGAACATGAATGTGAAGTCATTTGTCCCCAAAGCCTCTTGTGGATGGTAACATACCAGTCACTCTCTCAAAATATATTATAAACACTTTGAGTTTAAAGGTTGTGTCATTCAATTTTTAATTTTTTCACTTTCTAGTTACAGTTGCCATTCAGTATTAGATTAGTTTCAGGTGGACAGCATAGTGGTTAGACATTTGTATAACTTACAAAATGACCTGCACCCCTATAAATCTAATACCCACCTGATACCATACACAGTTATTCCATAGATCTGTAAAGTACAGCATAGGGAATATAGTCAGTAATATTGTAATAATGATGTCATTCACCTTTATACCCAAACTGAAAACAGTATTTAGCACACAGAAGGAATCCATGTTAGTTAAATGAATGAATATCTAAATAGTGTATAAATGTAAAAAAATGTATACCCCACCTACCATGAAAACTAGAACTGTCTCCATTTGTAACTGTCTCATTCTCTTCTGATCAATTATTAGAGTATCAATCACCTGTTACCCATGTTCACTGGACTCAAGCGGAAAAATAAAAAGTCATTTTGGAACAAGAAAATCATTTAAAATAAAAAAGGATACATTTAAAAGAATTAAATGTATTTGAGTGATAATAATGTGTCAGTGTAAGGTCACTGAGTGTAAGAAATGTACCACTGAGGTGCTGGAGGTCAACAGCGGGGAAGATGGTGTATGTGCAGGGACAGGGGTACATGAGAACTCTCTACACTTCCTACTTGACTTTGCTGTGAATTGAAAATTACTCTAAAAAATAAAGTTTATTTATTTAAAAAGTATGAATATGAAGCTAGAAACAATGAAAACATGTACTCCTAGAAGCAAAAGCAAGTATTTTCTTAAGGTGTTCAGGCATTATTTTAAACATTGGACATACTTGTATATTATTATCTCATTTAATTTCCTAAAAATTCCATCAAGAAAGTGTTATTATATGCATATTTTTTCAGAAAGAGCACAGTCTTCTCCAAGGTTATATAGCTATTTAGTGGTAGAGTGGGACTTGAACCCAGGCCACCTGGTTGCATGGTTTATGCTCTCAACCTCTGCTTTCTGCAGCCTCACAAATGTGTGTGATATCTGTATAGGAAGTGAAGCAGACTACACATCTTTATTGCATTTACTAAAAAAGATTTTCAACTCCTTATTATGCAAATCAGAAAAAATCACATGGCTCCAATTTCACTAAAGCCCCGAAAACTGAGCACACACACATATACACACACCTCGCATGTAATTCAGAGTCTGATGTCTAGTATCTTCTTCAAAACTCAGGGACTACAGGGCTTTAATGCTATCACAATTTTTCTTTTGTTATTATTCAAAGATTAGAGCTTCCTGGACACCAGGGAGATACCTAGCAATGTGTTATTTCTAGTTTCTCATTACAATATTGAATAAAATCCCACATAACAGAGACCTTAGTCAAGGGGAGCAGGTGTTAGCAGAGATGATACAATCAGATTCCACTTTTATCTCCATGCCCGCAAGCTCCAGCTTTTCAACCCTAGACAGGACTTACCAGTCTCCTGTGGGAGGAAGAAAAGTAAGCCTCCGAAAAGAGAGAGCTCACCATGGCAGGAATACCAGTGCCCCAGGGCAACTGAAGCAATGAACAGCATGTAGTGCCGCCAAGGCATATACAACTCCACATTAGAAAGTAATGGCAACTGAAAGATGTTTATTGGCTTGGCCTCTAAAACAGACAAATGTCCAATTGCATAGCTGATGGAAAAAATTAGCTTGCTACTAAACATTAAATGAATCAATAATCTATTAACTGTAACCTTGTTAGCAGGAGCTTGCATACAATACATGGCCTGACTTCTTAAACTACCATTTTTCAATGTCTTTGATGAAAATCATTTTCTTTTTCTGTATTCAACAAAAATATACTTAATGCTCCACATTAAGTCAAAATGACTTTTTTACTTTTTTCAAAGGCTGTTCACCTTTAAGGCCTTTTAAAACCATTACGTATATACAATTATTCACATGATAATATTATAGTATGATTTTTATTTTATGGGCAAAAACCAGAGCAGAGACTCAAACAGTAGCCAGTAAATCTCCTCAGTCATGATGACATGTTATGAAGCCCTTTGTGACAAATCATCTTCACAAAACCACTGTCTTATCAGCATTAATATTCTTATCCACACCCACCAATAGGCAAAAATAAGAAGTAAGCAGATACCCATGCAGAGAAAGTTCTGATGAGGAAATGCAGGGAGACTGGGAATAGGTTGATGGAGTGGGTAAAACTTTAGGGTGAAATTTTTGTAATCATACAAGTTCAAAGAGTTTATCTTAAAAGTGTGCTGGGCTAATATCACCCCAATAAATTTAATAATAAAAAAAATTGTGTTGGGGGTGAGAAGGGAGACTGCTAAATAACCTTTATTCTCTGTTACTATTTCCTTCCTGTGATGAACTTCCCCAGGATAGAGATCAATGACAAGCCTTATGTAGGAACAAGAAAGCAGATTGTGTAAACGAGTATTCTAATCCAATAACCTGGCAGCCACCAGGAACACCGCCCAGTGCAGGTGTATTTCCACCAACCATATGGGGGCATCATTAGTTTCTTTCCTAAGTAAATTTATGTTCCTACGCTGACACAAACCTGCTTACTAGAGGCTGGGAGGAGGAAGTTCCAATGTCTCCTAGTTTAAGAAGGTAGGAAAGGGAAGAACAAAAGTTCTTAAATAAAGTATATTCCCATGGCACCAACATTATGTAAAGAGATGCAAATGCTAGAATAAAAGCCAAGAGAAGGTGAAGCTTAGCAATAACTTCAGGCCAGAATAAGGAGGTAATCCACAGCATTTAGAGTGAACAACTATTGAAATGACTGTTCAAAGAGGTTTCATAAACCCTTCGAGCAAGTTAGCAAATAAATTACAGAAAAGAAAACGTGGACTACCCTTAACATCAGCCAAACGTTTTGAGGAACTTTTGGAAAGTAAAGGAGAAAAGGAAAGAATAATCGTTGGGAGTTTAAATTTGTGAGTCAGCAACAAACTCAGGCAACAAGTTTTCAAGCAGTTTCATCTTGAGTGTATGGCTTATACTACAGATATAAAAATAAAAAGTCATTATCTCTACTCTCAAGAGTGTAAAAAGTTTGGAGAGGAATGGTTCAGCTTCTAGGTGGATATGACCACCTATAGCAAAAACGTGGGAAAATATCCCAACGGTTCAAATAGTCAATGTAAAGGATAAAGCAGAGTCCAAGAATCATCAGCACCTCTTCAGCACCTTAAAAGGAAGGGCAATTGGAAGAGAAGTAAATATGAGACCATTCGTCTATAAAACCTGTCAAAAAGTTTAGTTTTCTTGAATGTGTGTATATGTATGTGACATCATCATTGGAGAATCTGAGTTAAGTCTATTCAGTTACCACATTCTGGCCTCATTCTTACTACCGGTATTTATTCAAAGTTAAACAAAAGCAATAAAACCAAAAGCTAGTTCATTGAAAATAATGATTAAGTCAATAAATTTCTAGGTAGACTGATCACAAAGAAAATGAGAGGAGAGAAACAATATCAGGAATGAAAGTGGGGCATCATTACAGATAATACTGCTAATATGAATAACATAACTTTTTCTTATCAACTTGACAGCTTAGATGAAATGGAAAATTTCTCGGACTACACAAATTACAAAAACAAACACAAAACAAACTAAAAAATGTTAATAGCCCTGTAACTATTAAAGAATTTGAATTCATAGTTAAAACCCTTTTCACTAAGAAAATCTGATCCCAGATGGTTTCACTGGTGGATTCATCTACGTAAAAAATAAAAATTGGGGAGTCCGGGATGGCTCAGTGGGTTAAGCGCTCACTTTGCAGCACCGGGGACCAGGGATCGGGTCCTGGCCCCGGCCCGTGCAGACCCATATGCTGAACTGGGAGCTCCCCCAGTTCAGTTCTCTCTGTCTCTGTATCTCTCTTTCTCTCTCTGTCAAAAATAAATAAATAAATAAAATATATATTTAAAGAAAGAAAAAATAAATAAATAAATAGATAAATACAATAAAATAAAAATAAAACAACACAAATTGATTGCCGATGCTTTACATATAGTAGGCAAAAATTATTTAGCCTCTCTGGGTCTTATTTTCCTCATGGGTTAAATAGGAAGTTCTGTACCAAAACCTTATAGGCTTGCAGAAAGGACTAAGTATGATATTTGATTGAAAGCCTTTAGCATAGTGACTGTCATATTGAACTATTTAATAACTTCTAGTCATTATTTTTTATTATTTTATTTTACTATCACATACTGATAGTCATCTATCTAAACATTAAATGCATTAAAATTTTCTTTCTTCCCTTGAAACCCTTCCTCTATAATCTTTTAACAAAATATGGAAAAGCTATGAATTAGGGAAATTATGAAGTCATTGATAACAGAAACTGAAGAAAACACAAATAGAATGACATCTCATGTTTATGGATTGAATGTATTAATATTATTAAAACACCCATTCAACAGTCTTAAAATTTGCACAACAAATTGCCACAAAATTTTTCTCTTAACACAACACATGCATTATCTGGCAGCTTCATTGGTCAGGGGTCTCAGCATGGCTGAGCTGGGTGCTCTGCTCAGTCTCATAGCTTGCAATGCAGATGCCAGCAAGGCTGACTTCTCACGTGGAGTATTGGTGGGGGAAGAATCTGGTCATTTAGAGTCATTTCCTTGTGACTGCATGAGCCAGCCTTTGTTGGCTATTGGCTGGAAGCTGGCTTCAGCTCTTGGAAGCTGGTCACACTTCCTTGCCACATGGGCTTCTCCAACATGATCACTTACTTCATCAAGCCCATAAGAAGAGTCTCTCATCTCAGAAAGGACCTAGTCCCTTTTTTAAGGGCTTTTCACCTAGTTAATCCAGGCCCACCCAGGCTAGGTCAGTATTAATCATTTTGTTTAAATAAAAATCAACTGATTTGGAGTCTTACATACATCTGCAAAATCCCTTTTCTGCGATGCATGGGTGATGTGATGTGGACTTGTACATTGGGAAACTATCTAATTGTTACCAACCAATGTCACAATGTCACCCCATTAAATTTAACAATAAAAAAAAAATCCCTTTTCCCTTGACATATTGGCTGGAAGCAAGTCACCATTCTTCCCGCTCTGGGGAGGGGAGTGCACAGTGCGTGAATATCAGGGGTGGGAATCATGGGGACCACCCTAGGATCCATCTGGCATAAACACTATGTGCTATAAAATACAAAAATCACATGAAACATGCCTATGAGCTTCCAGTCTGCTCTGACTTCTGCCTGCTTCCCGACTCCGTGATGCAGTATGCTGAGTGGAGAGAGAATCCCAGCCCCTCCACATGAGCTCCTTTGCTTTTCATCTCTATGGCCCCCACCATTGAGCGCACTGGTCTCCCACCTAGGTTCCATTCTGCTCTAGCTCTAATATAAATCCTGGTCTGGAGCAGGAGTCTTGTGTATTTTCACCCTTTCTCCTCCCCAAATCCAGCGAGCCTTAACTAAGACCAGACTATTCCTCCTGCTGGGATTTCCAGAAAGGGAAGATTTAGCAATGACTCTTAGATATCTTCACTCTCCAGCCACATGCCTTATTATTCTGACATCACAAATGATTTCTGGTTCTGGCTCCCAACTGTGTCCCAGTCCTGTTCCCTCTGTTAAAGCAGCACTTTCCTGAGCAATACTTTATGCCACACACACCCCTCATTATCTCCAATTGATAAAACATGGCACCTGCATTTGTCATTTCATAAATGACACCCAGACCCTGTCCTCATAACTTATGCACAACTCTCTTCTTGCAGATCTGTGTAGCATGGAATGATTCTGAACAAAAGTATTAGTCCTTCAAATGGAATTTCTATACTGATGGGCTCCACAGAATGATTATCGGTATTTCAAAATGCCTCTAGTCTAGACACATGAGCAAATGCTCTTAGGATCCTATTGAAATCCGTGGTAAATCTGCAAGAATGCAATTTAAGTGTTTTTAAACGCATTTGACAGAGCTGAGTTGATTTTTAATTTTATTTCGGTCAAAGAATAAATCAAAAAATAGTTTTATGGACCAATTTATTAAATGCCCAGCAAAGTACTAGAAGCTGTAAGGTGATGGTGTCCAATCTTTCAGCTTCCCTGGACCACATCGTAAGAATCATCTTGGGCCACACATAAAATACACTAATAGCTGATGAGCTAAAAATAATTTTTTTCAAGAAAAATCTTGTAATGTTTTAAGAATTTCTGTTGGGCTGCAGGTTGGACATGCCCGCTGTAAGGGATTAAAAAGTAAACCATAATTTATGACCTCAAAGACTACAATGCAGTTGTGGACACACACACATACACACACATGCATATACTTACAAAATTCATGAAACAAAAGTACACAATAAAAGGTGAGAAATAATAAAAGTTGCCACCTCTTCAGGCCCCACAGAACTAGACACATTACAAAAGTGATTTTGCAGCTTCACAACAACTTTGAAAGTTCCCACTGATTTTTTTCCCATTTTCAAAGAGAGCAAACCAGGTAGAGCCAACCCTAACCGTACAGCTCTTTCCATTAAAAGCAAAACAAACTAAATGTAAAACCCTGGATTTCTCTTCAGGTTCTTATTCACTTGAAGTCTAGCCTGTAATTCTTTTATTTAGGATGAAGCTTTATGTTGTGCAGCCAAGGAGAACTGTACAGTAGCCATCGTGTGGCCCAAATGCTAAAGAATATACATAGTAAGAAAATGCAGGAGGTGACAATTTCTAGCAGGTAAACTGGTATGAAACTACTTGCCCTACAATAGATGTTTCCCAGCCACAAAGACTGCAATGTCAATCAACTTTTCCAAACACATAACCTGACTTCAGGTCTCTAAATAAAAGGTAAGTAAATGGGCAACACTAATACATAACATAATATCTTTGTACCATTCATAAGAGCTTGCATTGAAAATCTTCACAAGATTCATTTCAAGTATCAGATTATTTGGGAGTAAGTAGTGATAGGTTTTTTGTTATTGTTGTTGTTTTTCCTACTGACAAATACCAAGGACCACACTTACTGCAGGCCACACAGTGACCACACTTTGCGCTCATTTCATTAGTTGACTCTGATTGGCCCACTCCGCTGTGCCTGCAGTTCAATGACACCAGAACTGGCTACATATCTGTGGGGACCAGTGCAAAAAAAATGTTAGGGCCACTTGTTCAAAATGTGTTAAAAATTTCAAGACAGCAACTGCAGAGGATTCAACCAAGTGTGAGTCCTTCTGAGTAAGCACACAGGATACGTGCCCAGGAAGCTGGCTCTGATTAAACCATTGCAAATTATTAAACCATAAAATCAATAATTCAAGAAGCTAAAAAATGAACAAGGCACAGGGTATGGATGTATTAAAAATAAGCACTTCTTTAGGAAGCACTGCCGAAAGTACCTGTGAAAGACGCAGTTCATGCTGTCTGATCATAACCATCCTCCCTTAAGTAAATTATTCAGATTAAGAAATGCGTGCCCATCAGCTTTAACGTAACATAAACACATTCCTTCCCAAGTTACTTACTGAACACATTAATATGTATTTTTTCCAAATGTAATAAACTGATAAGCTTCATACCATGACAAGGTGAAGGTATCAGAAAGTTTATTCACGAGCAGGAGAACCACCAACTTGACTCGTAGCTCTGAGCAAACCTACTCTGTTTGGCCTATGCTTCCAGCAAGTCGTTTCAAAATAACTTCAGAAAGGAGCTATACAGATGCTTTCACAAGAGTGAAACGATGAAATAAGCCCCTGACGGTGCCATCAAGCAAAAGCACATGCTTGCTGGGAGCTGTAGTTTGAATTCCTAGCGACGTGACCTTCTGGGATGTATTATAGAAAAACCTACTGCTGTCCGTCCCTATGTAGAAATCCTGAGTACAGTGGAAATGATTGGGTGCAAGAGCTAGCTCCACTTCTTGTGTGGGAGCTGGGATGAGTATGTTCACTTGCCTTATTGTCCTGTTCTCAATACCTTGATCTCACAAGTAAATCTCTGAAAACTGAAATTCTTGTCAAGAAAACTCCAGAAAGATTTTTTGAATCAGGAAATGTGCAATTGGAAATGGAGAAGAGAAGAAGGAGAAGTTCCTAAATGAGTAAGCTACCTCTTTTTTACTTTGTTTTAAATAAGCTAAATGTAACACAGGGAGGTGGAAAGGGAAAGCATTTAAATCAATTAAACATGAATAAGGAAAAACTTTCACAGATGTCCATTTTATTCTTCAAAATGAGTATCTGTAGATCAAACTGTCTTATTGGACAGCAATTCTCATCTATGCTATTTGACTAGTTGTTTGTCCTGGAATTCCACCAATCTGTATTTGAAACCACAATAGCTTCTTAACATCTGGGAGAGCTTACTTATGGATGTTAGGTTCTTCTGATCTGGAGTAACAAAAACCAAATTAAGAGAATAGGAAAAGATATCAGTGTATCTTACTAAACCCAAGAAATAGTTCAATATCCAGACCAAAGGAAGGGTAGGAGCCAGGAGAGCTCCAAGGACCTCCTCAAATGAAGTTGGTGGGTCTTTCCTCTTGGTTTCTGCTATCAGAGCAACTTGGTTGCTGCTAAAAAATGTAGTGGAGTACAGGTAGAGAATACATACACACTCTAAACTCTTCTAATACAGGTATAGGCATGTTAAAGTGAATGAGTTTTAATGACAAGTATCACTTGAGGCTCACACATCCAGAAGTACTAAAATACTCACAAATGCCCAAAAGATGTGGAACATGAACGTTAGTTCTAACACAGGGTAGTGTTGCTCTTGGGTTCCTTTCACTTGCCCTGCTCATTACGGATGGACAAGCGATAACACATGTGAGTGGTTGAAGACGAGAAGAACCTACATACTACGGGTGTGCTTAACTAAGACAGGTATTTCCCCAGAGATGATTACAGGAAAAGAGCACAGCATGGTGAGAAGGACATGGGTTTTCTGAGGCACAGCTGAACTCAAATCTCAACTGGACTACTCCCTGGCCAGAGATTGTTTGATTAGGAAAGTTACAAAACAACAATGAATCCATTTTTATTTTTTCTACTAATACTATTTTTCTCTGAATATTAGGATAATGGAAGAACTTTGTGGAGAATTGAGAAGTATAGAAAGTTTTGGGGAAGCCAGGATGGTTCAGTGGGTTAAGCGCTCACTTCACAGCCCCAGGGACCAAGGATTGAATCCCATATGCTGAACTGGGGCATGCCTCCCATGCAGGAGGCCCCCTGCCCAGTTCTTGCCCTACACAGCCCTGGCCCACCTGTGTGGAACAAAACCATGTTGAAAACTGATGAAGTATAGCTATGGAGACTGCTCTGGGGCCCTCTCCCTTCTCTTTGTCTCTCTGTATCTCTGTCTCTCTCTGTCTCTGCCAAAAGCAATAAAATAAATCTTTAAAGAAAAAAGAAAGAAAAAAAGAAAGTTTCAAGGCATACACTGTAATTACCTTTTCACCTCATCCCCCGGACCCAACAGTTTAATTGTATTATAATTCTTATAAATTTTCAATTCATGTACATATGTCTACATATATACTCATGTGTATGTGTGTGTGTGTGTGTGTGTGTGTATTCACATAATCACTGCTTTAGCTACAATCCACATATTTTGAAATTTTGTTTCATTTTCATTTAGTTAATAGTTTCCTTGGTGATTTCCTCCTCGACCCATTCATTATTTAGAGATGTATTATTTAATTCCAAGTTTCAGGAATTTCCAAGACATCTTCCTATTATTGATTTATATTTTACTTCTGTTGTGGTCACAGAACACACTCTGTATGACTGCAAGCATCATGACTTACGGAAAATTGTGTGATGGCACAGCACGTGGCCATCTTAAATGCTCCGTGTGCACTGAAAAGATTGTTTTCTGCTCCTATCGAGTGCTGTGTTCCATAAACGTCAATTAGTTCCAGGTGGTTAATGGTGCTACTCCGGTCTTCTATAGTATTACTGTTTTTCTGTGCCAATTATTAAATCACATTTTAGAATAATGTTTTGAAATCTCCAATCATAACTATAGATTTATCTATCTCTCTTTTCAGTAATGCCAAATTTTGCCTCAAATATTTTGAAACTATGTTACTGTGCATATATATATTTAGGTTATGTTTTGTTGATGAATTGGCCCATTTATCATCATGAAATTTTTCTCTTTATCTCTGAAAATCTTCCATGTTATGAAGACTATTATTTCTGATTTTACACAGCTACTCTAGCTCTCTCAGAATTACTCATTGTTTTATTTTGAATATATTTTCAGTTTCTTTCACTAAACCTGTGTCTTTGTATTTGTTTCTTATAAATTTAATATACCTGCATCTCTTTTAAATGCAATTTTACAATATCCACTTTTAATTGTGTGTTTAGATCATGTAGTTATCAATATTGTTGTGTTTAAATGTATTCTCTTGCTTTTTATTTTCTATTCATCCAATCTTTTCTTTATCTCTTTTCTCCTGCCTCCTTTTTATATTAATAGAGTACTATTATATTTCATTTTACCTCCACTTTGCCTCCTTAATTCTACATCCTTGTTTTGTTTTGTTAGTGGTTGCTCTGTGGTTAAAATATGCATCTTTAACTTATCACAGTCAAATAATACTATACCCTTTCTATATAGTGGCATTCCTTCCTTAGTCCTTCATGCTGTTGTTGTTATACATTTTACCTTCAGGTTTTGTACCAGGTTTCTCTCCTATAAACAGTATGTTAAAATGCCAATTTCAACATTCTTATCAACTCCTTGGAACTGTCACATTTTAAAATTTGTGTCAACATAATATTTATGAAGTGTTTGTTTATATTTATCATGATTGTTTTACTCTGCATTTCACAGATAAAATTTTTGAGGCTGAACATCTTTTCATTATTTATTGACCATTATATTTTCTTTCTGTCAATGGAATGTTCATATATTTTATACACTTTTCCATTGAGTTGTCTTATTCTTGTTGATTTCTAAGAATTTTTATTCAACAATTCTGGATATTTATCTTCTGTTTTATGCATTGCAAATATTCTCCCTATCTTAAGCTGCCTTTTGCCTTCATTTTCTGCATTTTTAGATAAACAGGTTTTTTGTTTGTTTTTTTTAATTTAGTGAAGTAAATTTATGAATATATTAATTTATGGTTTGAACTCTTTAGGTCATTAAGATAAATTCTTCCTAGTTCTGATAAAATAGTCTCTGTATTCTCTCCTAAATTTTGAAAATTTTTACTTTTCACATTTAGGCCTTTAATGCATTTGGAATTACACTTTGTACTACCTTTTGCTCCTTTTTTATGAACTCTACACACAAGTACATCCCAATACTCCATCCCCTTACCTAAATACTGACTTTTTTATAGTTCAGTTTAGTTACCACTTTCTTCATGAGGTTTTCTTTGACCACACCAGCCCTCAATGACTTTCCCTCCTCAATTTCCTTAAAAATTCATCACTGAACTCTGATATGAATTTATGCCTATGCCTGGTAGTAAATTGGATATGGCTGCAGCAGTCAGGCAGATAATGAATTTAAGGGTCTGAATTAAAGACTATAAAGAGAGCGGGGAGTGTGACAGTACATGTCTTATCTCAAGGGCAATTGTTACTCAATACCAGCCAAGTATTTCTATGTGGTACATAAGCTCAAGTCCTATTCAGAATCTGGAATCCAAAGTTTTATGTGAAATAGTCTTACATTTAAATATTGTCAATTTATTTAAGGATGTTTTTAAGGACTGTGTATGTGTTGAGGCAGATGATGGGGGTGGGGGTAGTTATCACCTGGTCAAATCCAGTCATCCAACTTCTAATGATTAACCTCTAATTTGTTTCTAATAGTTACTCAATTTCTTATCTCCTCAAATCACAAACCCCTTGAGTACGGGACACCCACTTTGTAACCAGAGAAGCTATCATGAAGAGACACTTATGATAAAGCTCAATAAACCCTTGATTGATTGTTGATTGACAGGAGACATTATACGCATACTCTGAGCCACAGTCAAGTGCTGGGGGGGGTGGGGGGGAAAGGACTGGAATGGACCCCACAATGAGGTACTACAACGAACTTTCTGCCCATCCAGTGAGCATTTGTCATTACAGTGAGACACACATGCACAGAAAAGAGATCCTCCCAAAGTCTAAGTGATTCCTCCCCAGGAATGGAATGCCAGGACATAGTCTGGAAACTAGCAAAACAAATTTACTCATAAATTCAAGACTTTTTAAGTAGCAGTGCTTTGTGTAGTTCAAGAACAAGTACCCAGTTATCAGATGGCAGAGGAGCAGAAAGAAGTAAAAAATAGGCCTCCAACTTCTGTCTTTTAGAAGGACAAAATTCTGACCCTGAAGAAAGTGGTGGCATGGCCAGTGTTCTTTATCCGTAGTTCTGGGTCCTTACCCTCAGAATCACCAACCCCACAAGATCAAATTCACATACAGCCTAAGGAGTGAATCAAAAGTCTAACTCAGTGGGTTAAGTGCTCACTTTGCAGTCCCAGGGACCAAGGATCAAATCCTGGCCCTGGCCAGTGTGGACCCATATGCTGAACTGGGATGTGCTTCCCGTGCAGGAGGGCCCTAGTTCAGTTCTCACCCCTCCACCCCAGGTCGGCCCTTGGCTCAGGGGGGCATGCCTCCCATGCGGGAGGCCCCCAGCCCAGTTCCTGCCCTGAGCGTCCCCCTCCCACCTGTGTGGAACAGAAACTGATGACGTACAACTATGGAGACTGCTCTGGGTCCTCCCACCTTGTCTCTGTCTCTGTCTCTCTCTATGTCTGTCAAAAAACAATAAAATAAATCTTAAAAAAAAAAAAGTCTAACTCTGTAGTGAAGGCAGGCTTGGACCAGGAACCAGACACTTAGATTCAAAGCTTCACTTTATCCCTGAGGAGCCCAAGCTGAGGTGCTTAGCCTCTCTGACCTTATGCCTTCCCATCTGCAATATCAGATCAGTCAGACTGCAACTCCCTCTCACTGGGAGATGAAGCAATGTCAGGGGTAGTGAGAAGCACAGACGTAAGTCAGACATAAATCAGAACCTGCTAGCTTAGGGACCCAGAGAAACTTACTTAACTCACCTCTCTGTGCCTGAGTTTCCACACCTACATAATGAGGATAAATAAAACTCAGCCCACGAGGTTCTCCTGAAGAGCAAATGGCATTACACATGTAAAGCTCACTACAAATGATAGGTTTGAGTTCATGGATGAGAGCAATTAGTAGACTGTAACGTGTCATTATTACAGAATCTGTTCTTCCATTCTCCAGCTATTAGCATCCCAAACAAAGTGGTGGTTCCACTGTCGTTGTGTTATTGTTGTTTCTTCCCCAAGACCGCAGGGCCATGTGAGGGAAAACTTATCAATGGGATCTATTTCTGCTGAAATCTAATGCGCTCCCTCTTCTGAGCCTACAGAGCTTTTGGCCCGTGCCTCGTGTCCACCAGGAAATAGGCCTAGGCAAAAGCACTTCTGTGGCAGGAGGGGGAGCTGAATACATGCTGCTGCAAAGACAGCCAACTCCAGGCGGTGAACACATATGGTAACACATAGACAAAGTACTATAGAGTTGTATACCTGGAACCTATGTCATTTTTACTAACCAATGTAACCCTAATAAATTTAAAAATAAAAACAAACAAAAAAAGCACTTTTGTGGAAAGGATGCAAATCCTCTGAGCAGTGCTTCAAGATCTTACAAAAAGTCCCAAAAGTTACTAAGAATACATTTCTGGGCACGTGTCTCTTCACTGCAGGGTGCCTGCATATGCCTCTCTATGCCCCTCCGTATCTCTGTAAATGTACTTTTCTGTGTCAACTTCTGTATGTCTCTAGGTCTACATCTATACATGTGAGCTCTTGTATGTGTGTCCCTTTTTATGTATAACTGTGTCTCTCTCCCTGAAACTATATCTATGCCTGTGCCTGCGTGCATGTGTCTCTGTGTCTATGTTGTGCATATGTGTGTGTCTGTGCCCATGTGCCTTTTTATATGAAGTTCTAGGATTATGCTTGTGTGTCAGATATATGTCCATATGTGTGTTAGGAGCCATAATCACTAACCATGTGCACACATGTGTGTGTGTACACATCTCTGTCTGTGATGTGTCTCTAAACAGGATGGCATGTGTCTGTGTTGTGTCTGCCAGTGAAACTCCTCTTTTGATGAGACATGTCATGTATGTTCATGTGACAAAGGGCAGAACGGAGCAACTTCAATTTGGCCCATCAATGCTTCTAAATTACTCTGTGTTAAAACCCTTGGGAATCATTGGCCACTGGTTCTCAGTCTATCTTTACAGAGTCTGGGGAGCTTTTAAGGAAATATTGATGCCCAAACTCCACTGGCAGAGATTATAACTACCACGTGTTACTCTGCAGTGGAGAACAGATCTGAGCGCTTTACAAAGCACCCAGGCAGCTCCCATGTGCAGCCGTGGCTGAGAATGGCTCCCCAAGGTGAGTGGACAGGCCTGCTATTCCCCTTAGAAACCCTGTTCTCCTAGCCTGTGACATCAATACCATCTGTGGGAGAGGGAAGGAATTTTGAATTACCTACCTAGTGCAGAGAAGGAAGGCCCTGCCCTCTTTCTTTCGGAGGACAAAAGTGCTTTACACAATGGAAACTGTGAGTCAGCAGTCTCCAAATTAATCTATCAAAACAGCCAAGGAGAAACTCTCCTCCAAGCCCAATCCTTCCTCACTCCAGCGGACATTTGTTTCCTTCTACAAACCTCTGTCTAATTAAAAAGATGCAATGTCACCTTAATTTCCATATAAACTTCTCACATTTATTGCAAATGTTTCACAAACAAAATACGATTTATTAGTGTAATAAACCAAGTACTTCATAAAATTTTAAATGCATTTTGGGCATTTTTTATGAAGGACAAAAGTTAGAAGAGGAGGGGTCCAACATGGGACAAAACCTCTCACTTGTGGGAGTGGAAATCTAAAGGTAAAAATGAAAAAGAATCCAAGAAAAGGGAGGAAAAGAAATAAAACCTCAAATGATAGACTCTGGGACACTGGGCCACCATGTCTCAACAAGAAGCCTTTGTGCAAATTGGAAAAAGGATCCCCACTCACCTTCAAAGCAGGATGCCTTCTGATTTCACATCCTGCTTCACATCCTGTGGGAGCCTGTGGGGAAGGTTCTGTGCAGGGACAGACATTTATTCCCCAGATGCAACTCCGGCCTTTGGAGAAGGTCTGAAAATCTGAGGACCTTCCTCAATGTAGACAGTCTTGTCCGTAGGCAAGAGAAAGGTAGGATCTCAAATATGCTCAGGAAGCACTACTGCACCTGGCAGAGCAGCTGGAACTTAGTAGGTGCTCCCTGAATATTTGTTGAATGACTGCCTGAATGAATGTGTTGCTTTCTAGCAATCTAATGGACCTGAGCAGGCAATTCAGAGGGCTCACTCTGCCAATCAAAGGAAGCACAAGAAGTCAATGAGAACACTCTCCGAGGTCACTGACTTTCACACTAGGGACACCTTCCTATACATCCAATACATCTCAGAGAAAAGAACTGGGGTAAGGAATAGGATGATGTTTCCAGTGAGAGAAATGTGAAGAAAATACACAACACATTATATATCCTGAGCCCACTTTAAAGAAAGGGGCTAGACTGCCTCGAGAAGTTTAAGACAGGAAAAAGGGAAGCCTTATTGAATTTTAGAGCAGGACATGGCCGTGGAAGCTGTTTAGTTTAGCTCTTGTTTTGTAGCTGAAAACCTCCTGCCCTGAGACAGCTAATGAGACAGATTTCAAGCGAGAACCCTGGCTTGTTTACCCCTCCTCTGCGGCTCTTCCCACACTCTCAGGCTCCTATGTCCCTCCAGAATGGCTTGAGCAAAGCTGTTTGGAGTTACAGAGACACACTTGTTGACTTCACTAACCAGCATATGGACTGTTATAGCCCTGGAACTCCTGCTTCCCCAATTCAACCAAACATTTAATAGATCAAATTTTCTTTTCCTTTAGAAATGAAGAACTCCCCCCATTTTTCCCAGACCCACTATTTAAAACATAAGTGAAATGGTCACAAGCACTATACGGACATTATCCTTAGCAAGAGGAGTTTGAGATTACCTCATTACTACTCAGAGTGATAGACTCAGGATGGGGGTGGAGTTGCCAGGTGCCCACATTCTTTAATGAAAGCAAACCTCTATGAAAGTTTGGGAAAAAATACTTATCACTCAAACGTTTTTCTCTATAAGGTATCCCCAAAAAGTATTTCCCAGAAATAACCCTAAATTGTATGCAATACATTTGTTGTAATCAGTCTTCACTCAAAGGTGTTTAAGCAAACTGCCAAATTGATCCTACTATCAAGTAGACTGAACAGCCCTTTATCTGCCCCAGAATCCTTGTGATCTCTCATAGACCACACTCCTCCCTACCCCATCCTCTGCACACCAGCACTTGTAGCTACCTCTCTTGAAAGCAATAGGCTGCCACCCACTGGGGAGAAATCAACTTTGAGAAGCCACAAGGTAACAAGGTTGGATCTTAAGACCTTTGAGATGAAGGAAAGAAAATGTCAGGTTAAAACTTGGCAGTTCTTCAAAGGTGCTAATCAGAAAGTGACCCTCTAAAAAATGTTACAATGATTTAGTTTCTTAGGATGGGAAAAAGAAAATATACTTTAAAAAGAAGAGAGAACACTGGGGCAAAACCTAAAAGAGGAAGATTTTTTTTCCTTTGGTGATTCCCCCACTGCATTTAGCACTTGCAGGCACAGCATGCTTCCGCATCTCCTTCTCCCAAAAAGAATTTTAAAATCTCAGGATGGAAAGACTTTGTTACATCTGTACCTCTTTAATCCTCACCTCTATCACATTCTCATCAAGTTGCCAAGTCTGCTCAAACACGTATAGTGATTTTGGACTTGTAACCTTGGTAAGATGCTCATCCCATACCTGTATGTGTGTCTATTTTAAGTTCCTCCCTGGTGAACAGAAAAGTAGAAATACCAACTAGTAAAAAAAATAAGAAGAAAACAATAGTATTCTCACTAGTAATGAGAGAAGTGAAAATTAAAACATTAAGCTACTATTTTTTGCCCAGGAATAGTAGAAATTATTTGTCATTGATAATATCCTCATGCACATAAAGATGCGATAAATTAGCACCTGGTTCGGTTCCCACCCCACGCAGCCCCACACCCACCTGTGTGGAACGAAACTGTCACAACAAATGATGTACAACTATGGAGACTGCTAAAATATATCTGAAAGAAAAGAAAAGAAAAAGAAAAGAAAAGATAAAAGAAAGCCAAGCCAACCTAAGCAGTTTCGGTTCAAGATGGACACGTCAGAGAATCTTGAACTCACCTCCTCTCATGAACATACTCATACCACATCTACAGCGACATATGGAACACTGGGGGGGGGGGGATAATAATAACACCACACACACACACACACACACACACACACACACAAAACCTAAAAACTGGCTGAGCAATTCCTACTCCAACAAGAGAAGGCCCACATAGAAGCAGTTAGGAGAGGCTGGGACACAATCTCGCCATAAACCTGTGTGGCAACTCACAGCCAGGAGGGAAATGAAAACCCAGAGCTTCCTGAGGGAAGGAGGGTTTGAACCCCACACTGAGCACCACAACTTTTAAGGCCTGCTCCTGAGAAACGAGCCCCCAAACAGCTAGGTTTTAAAACCAATGTGGGTGGAGGGAGTGGGGGGCTCGTGTCCACGAGACTCACAGCCTAGAACACTGAGAAATGGCTCTTAAAACACTTGGACTGACCTGCCAGCCTAGCGGCAGCCAGTCCAGGAACACTGACTTGGTGTGGCACAGGCTCCTCTGCTTGTCTTTGAGCCTCAGCCTGAGGGGTGGGCATCTGACTTGACAGCATTTGGGAGTGTGCTGGGCGCTCTCCGGGGACAGCACCTGGCCTGCTCCATCTTTGGGCTCAGCCTCTGCCTCGCTCCAGCCAGCAGGCACCTTCTTTTTCTAAACACTGGGCTTTCTTCCTTCCTCCTTTCCTTCCCTTCCTCCCTTCCATTATTTTTTCTTCCTTCCTTCCTTCCTTTGTTCCCAGCAGGTGCTACCTCTAAGCCCCCTCTCTGCCACAATCTAGAATGCCAGTCCCTCCCAGAGGAGAGCGTTCATTCACGTCTGCTGCCCCGGCTTTATGGCTGCTGCCAGTGCACGTCTCTATGAGGGCAGCTGATAAATTTTGCCTCCACTGTAATATTTTTCTGTTACATTAGACGTATTTGGATATGACCAGTTCTGTGTAGTCACATAGTACCTCCCTTCCATCGTTCTCGACCTGGCACACACACATGCTTATATTTTTCACCCAGTACACATTGAAATGGAAGTGTTCAGACATTCGGTTCAAACAGCATGCTGTTACTAAAGTCTTAATAGCTGACAAGTTCCTCCAGTTGAAATTCACAGACGAGTGCAAGCTGTTACGGTGCTCAGTCTGTTGATGTGAGTTCAGTAAGATACTGGGAAAGGTGGTTCAATGATGGAGGAATGGGGCAACAGATCTGAGTGACAAAAACCACGAAGCAGAAGGCCTGTGACTGCAAGTGATCAGCTTCATCAAGATTGTGGAAGAGTATTGAAGTGTGTGGTGATTTTGTAGAAAAGTAATTATGCAGCTGTGAAAACAAATGATGTAGGTAAGTATGTTTTTATTTTATTTTATTAATATTAAAGTATGTGTTCCCATTCATTTTCTATTTAAGTGGAGGCACGATTCACCAGCCCGCTCTCCCACAGCACCAGGCTCAGGAGGCCAGTGAGGCCTACACTCACAGCTCCCATAGGACTCGGACCAATGCAGAAACAGTGACCATCACCACTAGGGCACAGGAGCGGCCGCAGGCCCGGGTCAGCCTTTCTAGGAGCTGAGCCTAAGGGGCAGGCTTCTAATTAAACACCTGCATGAGGACTGGCTGTACTCCTTTCCAGAGACTTCAGAGGGCTGGCACTATTATCCTCGCACACACACACCCCACCACTTTCCAGAGTACCAGTACCTCCCACAAGGGAGCTGTTCCACGTGTCTGGTGGGCTAGTCTCCATGGCTGCTGCCCAGAGGATGCCCCTTGATTGCCTGCTCCGGTGGCCAGGGAAGCCTGTGGGCCTGGGTCCCACGACACTAACAGTCAGACAGATGGTTCCTGGCAGGCTGCCACCCACAGCACTGTACAGAGAACAGACTAAAACACACACATACACAAAAACTAACTCCAAAGGGGTTAAAGACTTTAACGTAAGACCTGAAACCGTAAAATTCCTAGAAGAAAACAGGCAGTAGGCTCCTTGACTGGTCTTGGTGATGATATTTTTGGTTTTCACACCAAAAGCATAGGCAACAAAAGTAAAAATAAAAAAACTGAGATCACATGAACCTAAATAAACCACAATGTAATGTTCTTTGCTCTCATATGCAACTGAGAATCCCCAGGGAACAAACAGCTTCCCTAACTTTGTCATCTGTCTCTGCAGGGCCCAGCAGAGAACCTGAGTGTGAAGTAGGATCGGATAAAATACGTTTGACATTTTATTTCTGTTATACCATGCCAACCTGTTAAAACCAAGCTAAGATACTTAAGATTATGTCACTCTTTAGCAAACACTTGCTTGCTAAAAATACAGCTGCAAATGAATCTCACAAATATAATGTTGAACAAAAAAAGGCCAGCCCCCAAAATAGTACATATTTACTGGAAATTCAAAAATAGTCAAAATTTACTAATTGTGTAAGAACCACTATTATGATTTGTTTTAATGCAATCTATACCAAGAGTCAGAAAGAAGCAAGTCATTATTTTTAAACGCTCACAAATTTCACCACCAGCTGACAATGAGCACAGCTAAAAGTGACATCTCTTCTGGGAAAGTTTCTGGCAATTATTTGACAACTGGAAACACTGTAACAGGTACCTCTAGCTGGTGTTAATACGCGCAACGCCTAGCGAACATTTCAAAACCGCCTTTAGCTATGGCATCGAGGTTGTTTTCCAGGCAGTTAACTTCCAGGATCAGTTTAAATTGTAACAGTTCTAGTCTTAGTCCTTATGGTCTTTTAAATTTTGATTGAAAAGGTGCAGAATTTTGTCAAAAACCTCCAGTCTCCTATGAAAAGGCCAAAAATCACTGGCTTCCCCCTGCTCGGTGTCTAGCAGGAGCCACAGCGATGCCTTTCCTCCCTTCATATATGATAACGTGGGGGGAGGACCACGTGGACATTTGTGCCCGTGTGCTCTTCACCAGAGCTCAGGCAGTGGGGACCTCGGGGGGTTGCTGTCCTGGGATAACGTATCTCCCTAGGCCAGATCTCCAGTGCTCCCCGATGAGGCAGCGTTCTCTCCCCACAGTGCTTGTGCTGAGTGCCCATAGGCAGAGACAGAGAACAGGCGGTCCACTGACGCTCCCCTCCCTTCTGGGGGAAGAAGAGATAAGGGATGGGACTCCCCAACTAAATTACCCTCCAAACACAACACTTTTTTCGTCTAACTTGAGCCCACGGGGTCTTGGAAGGGAAAGTCCTGCTCAAATGCAACTGAAACTCCACAGTCCGGACACTGTTGCTCCTAATTCTTTGTCTTTTCTACAGCAACACCACCTCCCCCTTCTCCCCCACCCCCACCGCCCCACCCCAGCCCTGAGAAGGGAAACAGGTCACATTGTCTGCTCACTCTGAAGTTTTTATCAGGGTTGGGGTTTCAAAAAGGAGATGGGGACTGGGTGGGATGGAAGTAGGTCTTGCAGAAGGCAATGTTATTTCTTTTTTATTAGTAGTATTAATTGTTCAGTTTATTGAGGTGACATTGGTTGGTAAACATTACATAGGTCCCAGGTGTACAATTCTGTGTTACACTGTCTGTGCATTGCACTGCGTGCTCCCCACCCACAGTCAGCTCTCTTCCCATCACCATATATTTGATGCTCCCTCCCTCCTCCTCACCCACCTGCCCTCTTACCCTCAGGTAGCCACTAAACTGTGTCCATGAGTTTGTGTTTCTTTGTTGTGAAAATGCCATTTCTGTGTAAAATGGGAAAGGCTCTAGGTCGCAGCACCTCCTGAATCCTGAGTCCACATTCCCCATGAGCTCCAAGCCGGCTTTGACCCTTCCCCCTGCTGCCTGCGAGCCCATCGTCCCTCCTCCTGCTGATCGCTGTTGTGCCCAGAGCCCTGGGCCCAGTCTAGGGGAGTGCAGAGTCGCCTGTCAAGTGTAATACGGTGTTGATTGACAGCTGCTCCAGCTCCGGGCCGGTGGCTTTGTCGGGGTTCCTTCCGCGTTCAAGCTCCAGGCACTCTTATGGACCCGCAGTTCGCTTCCTCGCCTTGGACCCCTCAGTAGAGGAGCACACGGAGAAAAGGGAGCAAAGAAGTAGCAGACCAGGCCTCTTGGCCTTCGGTAAAGGGAGCCCCCCCGGGCTCGGGCCCTGGGACCCGGGACCCAGCAGGAGCCGCCGCTGCGGGCGCCCGAGGCCCGGGGCTCTG
>PVKE010026858.1:0-22000 GCA_004027555.1 Craseonycteris thonglongyai
GGGGACCGGGGATCGAATCCCGGCTCCGGCCCAGGCAGGACCCACATGCTGAACTGGGGAGTTCCCACAGTTCGGTTCTCTAACTGTCTCTGTCTCTGTCTCTCTCTCTATCTGTCAAAAGTAAAATAGAAATAAATATGCACTGAAGACAAAAAGATAATTTCTCTCTATAAATGTGAAAAGATAAAAAAAAAAAAAATATTACATATCAATCAAAAGTTGTGTCCCTCAAAAAGTAAGTAAGCATTTACAGAAATTGAAAGGGTTTGTAGCAGGAAGAACATTCTAAAGAAATCAGACCAAGATTTATATAGGTGGATTACTACAGAGCTAGGACAATATTTTCCCCAAAGCAATTAAAGCTCAAATACAACAGAAAAGAACACTCAAAAAGGATCCTCCTGGAACATACTCACAGATCAGGGAGACTGTACCATTGGACCACTAAGGACACCTATATAAGGCCACCCAGCAAAGACTGAGACACGTAAGAGATCTACTTAATACATAAAAGTAAACACAGAGATTTCCAGAAATCTACATAGCTTGTGTACACATGCATTTCTTACCATGTACAAAAGTATCTTTATCACCTCTTCTTGCATATAGCAAAAAATAATTAACTCAAATGTCTGGAAAGAAAGAACAATATGAAAGAAGAGAGAGAAAAACGTGTTTTATTCATAAAATAGATAACATAGAGGTTTTAAAAAGTGAATAAAATATAGCCAAAAAAATCAATGAGTTACAAAAACATAATATTTTAGTAAAAATGATTCTTTCACATACATAAAGTTCAAAATAGGTATTGTTGGTAAACTTATAAAGGAAGAATCAAGGGAAGGGTTAACAGAAATTTCAGGATAGTGATTATCTCTTGTAGGGAGAGAAGAGGAAGCCATGGGAGAAAAGCACAATGGAACCCTAACAAATTTAACAATTTTAAAAAGCACAAAGGAGGTTGCAATGTTCTTGTAACATTTTATTCTTAAATTGGATCATGGTTACACAAATTTTGTTTTAATAGTATTTTGTGTGTGTGTGTGTGCATGTAAAAAATATTTAAGTACAAGTTTGTATTTGGAAACTTTTACAAATTAAAAGCGTTTATCAGTTGGAGATCACTGTACTCATGGATGTACTGATATATTCTAAGAAGACTGCATCTATTAATAGATCAGGAGCTATATTAATCACTACTTAATCAAACTTACATTTCTATGTCATTCTGTACCTGTCATACTGCAGAGTTAAATGGGGATATGATAGAAATTTCAATCCTAAAGCTTTCAAATCTTTTTTTTTTTTTAAGATTTATTTTTATTGTTTTTGACAGAGACAGAGAGAGACAGAGACAGAGAGAAGGGAGGGCCCAGAACAGTCTCCATAGTTGCACATCATTGGTTTTTCCACATAGTTTCATTCCACAGGTGGGCAGGGCTGCACAGGGCAGGAACTGGGCAGGGGTCTCACCCCAGTGAGAACTGAACTGGGGGAACTCCCCAGTTCAGCATGTGGGTCCACACAGGCCAGGGCCGGGATTTGGTCCTCGGTCCCCAGGGCTGCAAAGTGAGCGCTTAACCCATTGAGCCATCCCGGCTTCCCCTCAAATCTTTAATAATACTATTAAAATCTATGAGCCTCCCCAAAGACACAAAAGTTTTTATGACTCTTTTATTGGAAATAGGGAGACCCAGGGTTTTCACATGACTCTTTTATCAAAACAGTGCTTACTAACTCATGGGTCAGGAAACCTATATGGAAATTCTCTCAGTTGCGGAGAGCGTCAATTCCAACTCCACACTCATAGAGAAAAAATAATTGCAGGATAATTTGACATTTTGTTAAGGTAGACTTGGTTCAAAGCTCCATTTATCACCTGATAACAGCAGAGTTCAATAAATTAAAAATTTATTGGCCTGGTCTCAATATTTTCCTTAACTGATTACTCCACAATAGGAATACGGGTTTATTGGTGGAAAACAAGGAAGAGTATGCATAGTACATGCTTCTGTTGCTACTATAGGGAACACCTGACCTTTCCTTCTTTAAAGTGGCACCAATTCAGTGAACAGACTCAACCAGAAATTAGCTAAGGGCAATGGGACTCACCCCGGTGGCTCGATTTGGCATTTATATATGAGACCTGGTAAAGTTCTATGTTAATCAAGAAGGAAGGGCTTCCTGGTTTGGCAAAATTCTTTGCTGATTTAGAAAATCACATTGCTTTGACTCTGATCATTTTCCCTAGCTCTCATCTGATAGGTAAGTTCCAATATTTATGATCCTTAAAATATTCTAAAAATTAAAAGCTCATCTTAACTGCATCATTTCCAATCAGTACCCTTGGCTCCTTATGGTGTCCTTTCTCAATAATTCATAAAGCCTTGCTAAAGGGAATAATTGGCTCTTTCAGGGAACATGGTTTGCACATGAGTGGGCAGGTTGCACACTTATGATAAACCCACTTCCACATTTGCAGTTTCTCAAGGTATTAAACGCCTTTCCCTATAGCTTTACTTAGCAAAAGCCACTGTTGAGTCGATATGCCAGTCAAACAGTCAGTAGGTCAACCATGTAAGGCTACTGTCATCTGACCTGCTAGCACATTGAATGCAGAACTTACAATAAGTTCTTATTGATAATTTATCAAATCTTTAATAGCATTCCTTTCTCCTTGGTCAGACTCATTTTCATCTGACTAAAACTAATGCAAGGAGAGTGTTAGAATGTGGACTGAAGATGGAAGGACGCCTGAGGGTGTGTGACTGAGGAAAACCATCTTTCTCTTTACAGGAGAGACCTCTTGGATGTACAAGCAAGACACAAACAGTCTCCTAGACAGGGCAAGAGGGGTCCATTTTTCCCCGGAGGGAGATTCAGTGACATCCTGCCACTGGTCTCTAGAGCTATGTTCTGTTGTTGTTGTTTTCTAATTTGTTTTTACATGAGAATACTGGCAAAATAAGAAGTTTAACTGCTATTGTAATTAATAATTCACACTCAAAATACATGTTTTGTTTTTTGCCTTTTTAGCCCCATTGGCACAACAAAATAAGACACTGTTTATCACAGTTATAGAAAGTCCCTGGGCTTCAGTATGTTCTTTATTTGAAAACGTGCAGATTTCAGATTCTCAGACATTCCCTGTAGGTTGTAATTATACTTGCATTAGAAATAGACATATTCTTCCTAAAGACCTTCCATGGTCTCATCCACATAGAAAATCAAATGGAAAGCAAAGGAAGATCTAGAGCAAAAAAAAACAAACAAACAACAACAAAAAAAAAAAAAACACTTAAGCTCCCTGATAGATAAAAGGTCTTTCTTAACTTTCCAAAGCCAAGGATCCACGTTGGAATTTGGAACTAATGCCTCGGTTTTTAATCAAGTATTCCTTTGCCTCATGTATTTTATGTAAATACATATTCCCATCAGGGATATTACAGAGCTGGAAAGCTTCCTGTGGAGGGGAAGATTAGGCACTTGAAGTCTTAAATTCTTTCCATCTCTCTTTCCTACCTGTTGAATGACCTCTTAGCAAAACCCTTAATCTGACTTAAATTCATTATCATGGGGAAGTAAAGAAAAACTAGGAAACCATGTCCATGTAATAGGAAAACGTACTAATAAACACAAACTGAAATATTTGATGCTGATTTTATATGATTCTTTAAGTAGAGAATGGCTCATTCAAAAATCAGACCATGTGCAATATTGTCTCACAGTATATTATGTAAAAATTGCACACCAACAACTGCTTAAAGTAAATAATTAAAACATATTAAAAGACAAGAAGTATTTTAACAAATATTTATTGGTCTTTAGTTTGTCCAGCCTTATTTCAGAACTACAGGTTTCTCTAGTCTCATTGCTGGGAGATTCGTATCGATAGACCTGTATGAGAGTTTATCCACTAATTGAGCAGTATGACCTTTCACCTTTGAAAAAGTCCTTATTCTCTTTAAAATTCTGTTTTGTAAGTGTAATATGGGGATGTGCTCTAGTCATAGGCTGACCAGACAAACCATTTAAAATCAGACGAAAAACAATAGTACTGTCCCATTTTAAGAGTGACATATAGTCAGCTTATATTCACTGGGCTAAATTCAAGGTATCAGTAGGCTGATCACATGTACCGTTTGAAATGGAATAGTACTGTTGATTTCTGTTCCATTTAAAATGGTACATCTGGTCAGTACAGAACATTTCTATAAAGGGCCTTCCAACTCTGATCTAAGTGTGTTTGACTTTTAAGGACTGCCAAGTTTTTCATGCTCTATCAAGCTTAGATTCCTATTTGCATATTTAATGATCTAGACCAGGGGTGGCGAACCTTTTGGCGATTGAGTGCCAAAGTTTATGAAAGAAGAGTATACTTGCTCGACTCTCGTGCCAACCCATCGAGTGAGATAGAGGTATCGATTATTTTTATGTCTATAAGAGCATAAACAATAATTTTTTAAATGGTATTCACAGCTCCGCGTGCCGAAATAATTGCTCCACATGCCACTTTGGGCACGTGTGCCATAGGTTCGCCACCCTCGATATAGACAGTTCTGCTTGAAATAGTGTTGCCTATTCTGATGCAATGTTCAAGTAATTTACTCCTTTAATATGAGTTAAATTAAAGGGCATTTTTAAAGTAATGAACAAATGGCATTAATGTAGAATCTTTGTCTTAACATTTTTTGAAACTCTTTACCTTTATGTGATAAATAGATTAGGTAACATTATCTTCAGTTTTCAGATGAGAAAACTAAAATCCAAAGAAAAGGAGTGATCCTTCCTGATTCATGATCAAGTATATGCTCTTAGCATTATCCATGCTAGAGGGACACCAATAGCAACTAAGTAAACTTCCTGGAATAGCTGTTTTGCTGTTAACAAAACCCACCGCAACTTATCTATGCAAGTTAATTGCCCCTGAGGGTGAAGCAGAAGTGATGTCAGTCCCCCACCCCCACCCTCACCCCATGGGAACTATGGAAAGGAAGAAGCTGCTTGCCAGAAAACAAGACTCTAGAGGTCCAAGTCTAGGGACATTGCTGTGAGCACTTTCAAAAAGGCTAAAAATGCTGGGCTGAGTCAGAGAAGTATACAGAAAGAGGACAGTGACAAAATCAAGAAGGGGCATGTCGGAGGAGACCAAGGAACCTGCTGAGCTCCAAACTGGGCTTCTACAAAAAAGCGTAAAGAGCACAAAGAAGCTGAGGCAAGCAGCAGGTGATGGCCTCACAGCACATTCACACCCAGGTAGCAGCCACCAGCTCTGACGGCTCAAGAAAGGAGCTAGTGCTGTAGTCATGGAAATTCTAGAGATATATTTATTAAAAGTATGTTAAGGATATTAGAAACAGAGAAGACAGCCAAGATCTTCTGATAGCACTATTCTTTACAAACAGGTCAGAGTGGGAAGGGAGGACCATTGTAGTTAGCCCTCCAAAGGCCAATTTACCTCTCAGAGTTGTCTGACCCAGATGAGTTTCAAGGTCTATATCTTAAGCCTAGTTCAGCCCACATGAGTTTGAAATGGCCAGATAAGGCTAGTGTATGGGTAGTACTAATCTCCATTTCCCCAAGACTGGTTGTGGAAACTGTTTCTTTTCCTATCACGCAAATATATAATATGTTGATAATATAATGTGGTACTGACTAAATTGTATACAGCATGTAACTGGAAAAGTTTGTCGTTGGTAACGGGTAGACCAGGGATATTTTTCTACCCTCCCAGGAAAAAGAAATAATTGTTTCTGTGCAGAGAAAATAATAAATTATAAAAATGAGCACTGAGATGTCGGACACCTGAGAGACAGGAGAAAAAATATATAAAACAAAAGGAAACTTGGGCTAAGAGAAAATTTGATTTTCTGTGTATAAGAACAAAGTTTTAAATGTGAATTGATATGGCTGCAGAAGAGGCTGATATTTCATTTTGGGTGGGATCCTACTCCAACTCTTCCTCCCTATTTTTTTTTTTTAGTTTACAAATGAGAAACTCACAAACTAAGACTAGGAATTCTGAGAGATTTATTTTAAATAATGTAGCTAGTTAGCAGTGATAGTCTCAGTATTGGAAATACGATTTCAGGAGCTAGATCATAAGACCTGACTGACATAATTCTAGATTCCGCATCTAGATAATAGGAACATCCAGATAAAGGGGAATGCATTTTTTTATTTTTTTTTTTATTTTAAGATTTGAGAACCTTTCTGTGCAAGGAATGCTGCAAACTTGGGATAAAAATAAAAATGGCACAAAGCCCTGGTAGGAGCTCACAGTCTAACAGGGAAATCAGTCACATGGAGAGGTAAATTTCAACATGCTTAGTAAGCTTATACAAACTTGAATGAAGTAATGTAGAAGCTGTGAAGAATGAGTGACCATTTGGAAGAAAGGTTTGACTTAGTGGATCATACCTAAAGGGGATCTTTAAAGAATAGTAGAAAATTTTCAGGCATCAGAGGATCAAGACCATTTTAGATTAAAGGGACTATTGTATGGGAACAGAAAAGAATGCTTGGCTACACCATACATTTGTGGGACACGGGGCAGAGGGAGATGCCTAGATTATAAGGCTCTCTGTTCCTACAGGCCATGTTGATAAGTTTGGAATTTCCTTTTGGGCACTGTGGTGCCAATAAAGGTTGGTAATCAAGGAAGTGTTGAGAAAAACCTCTACGAATTTTCTCAGAATTTGTTTCAGCATAGATTCTGTAGCTACATGTTAAGAGATTATTTAGTTTCTATGTGCTTTAGACACTTAAATAGGTTGACCACTTGTCTCAGTTGGCCCTGGACTCTTCTAGGTTTAAAAAGGAAAGTCTCATACTCAGGAAATTGCTCAGTCCCTAGAAAATCTGTAAGAATAATCTTTGTGAAAGTGGAAAAAAAAGCAAGCAAGATAAGATTATGGATACTCAGTGACTCATAGTAGGAGAGTAGAAGTAGCTGTGATGCAGCCATAGCTACACTCTTGGCTCTTTTGTCTATTAGGAGTCTAGATGAAAACCAAATTTCATTCCACACCCTCTTCTGAGCCTTCTGAGTGATTCTGAGTGACCCCTGAATCCTCAGTAAGGAAACATACCATTTTGGATATTTGCCTTCAGTTGGTAAGCAGACTATTAGAGCAAAGGTTCGTGGAAGTAAGGTGTCGCTAGGGAGAATATACCTCACAGGACCCCTCAGTGTTTGGAAGAGCTCTGCCACCCTCTTATCCACCTTCCCAATTTCTTCCTTTCACCAGCACTCCTGGAAGAAAAGGCTGTGTGATGCTGCTTCAGATTTGAGGATTCAAATCTACTATTTGACAACTTACAGGAAGCTACAGGTTCACCTTAGGCCTGAGGCATGAACACAATGACGAAATTTGCTAATAATACAGGAGCACAACACAGAGTTAATGGAAAGTAATGTTTATTATGTGCTACTGTGAATTATGTGAATTAATTTACTTAACCCTTACAACAATCCCAGGAAGTAGGCGCTATGATCGTCTCCCCTTACATAAATAGACAAAGAAAGGTGAAATGGCTTTTTTAAGATTACCAATGAGTATAAGTGCAAGAGCTAAGATTTTTAAACTTAAGGCAATGCTCCTAAATACAACATTTTACAAAATAAACCGATGGACTGAATTTAACCAGAACTAAAGAGAAGAAATTATAACAGATGTCCTAGGGCTATTTTGTGTTGCTTCACTATCTTGAAATTTTTTTAATGGCATGTGTATTTTTAAAGTATATTTTATGAAAATGAATATTTTTAGCTATAACTTCAAAGATTCTGAATATTTTATGTTCAGTGTGAAGTCCAGACATGCATTTTAAAAATCTACACAGGTTTTTACTGGGCACACTTATATTAGGAAATATAATTCCAACTCTCATGTTCTTAAAAAAAAATCAAACGTTACCTAATTCTCTGGTACATAGATCAGAGATATAACTGAATGAAAACCAAGGAACGATAGTTTCTTCATAGATTGACTTATGTTTTATATACTTGTACTTCTTCCTGACATGAAAAGCTCTGTAAATGGTCTTTCCTTCACTCTCCTCAATTGTATACATATAAGCTGTTACATACAAATGGGTTTTAATGTTAAAGAGAACTACTCCCTAGAACCAGGAAGAATATCAGAACTAGGAGTTGGAGGATCGTGGGGAGAAAGAATAATTAAGAACAAGCGCTAGAGCCACAGCCAAACCTCTCTTACGAAGATCTCTTTCTGAGATGCTTTCGGTCCATATTTGGGAAGGGTACAGAATACATGTGTTATGCCTAGAGGATTTAAGGGGCATTAAGCTTTCCCTTCTGCTGCTTGTTTTTGCAGATGTAAATAGCAAGGAAATGCGAAGTGGAAACCAAACTTCTGTGTCTTACTTCCTTTTAGTGGGCCTGCACCACTCACCACAGCTGGGGGTACCACTCTTCCTGGCTTTCCTTGTCATCTATGCCCTCACTGTCTCTGGCAATGGACTCATCATTCTCACTGTCTTGGTGGACACTCAGCTTCACCGCCCCATGTACTGGTTCCTATGTCACCTCTCCTTCTTGGATATGACCATTTCCTCTGCTATTGTCCCTAAGATGTTAGCTGGCTTTCTCTTGGACAGTAGGGTTATCTCCTTTGGAGGCTGTGTAATCCAGCTGTTTTCATTCCATTTCCTGGGCTGCACAGAATGCTTCCTTTACACACTCATGGCTTATGATCGCTTCCTTGCCATTTGTAAGCCTTTACACTATGCCACCATCATGACCCAGAGTGTCTGTAACTACCTGGCTTTAGGCACGTGGCTGGGAGGCACCCTTCACTCACTTTTCCAAACAAGCTTCATATTCCGGCTGCCCTTCTGTGGTCCAAACCAGGTAGACTACTTCTTCTGTGACATTCCTGCCATGCTGCGTCTAGCCTGTGCTGATACCACCATCAACGAGCTGGTCACTTTTGTGGACATTGGCTTCCTAGCCCTCACCTGCTTTGTGCTTATCCTCACTTCCTATGGCTACATAGTGGCTGCCATCCTACGGATCCGGTCTGTCGACGGCCGCCGCAATGCCTTCTCCACCTGTGCTGCTCACCTCACGGTTGTCGTTGTTTACTATGTGCCCTGCACCTTCATTTACCTGCGTCCTGGCTCACAGGAACCACTGGATGGGGTGGTAGCTGTCTTCTACACGGTCATCACTCCCTTGCTTAACCCCATCATCTACACACTCCGCAACAAAGAAATGAAGGCAGCATTATGGAGGCTGGCAGGTTGCAAAAATCTGCAGCCCCAGTGACTCTATGCATCACAGATATACAGTAGACACTAAAATTGAAGACACCAGATAATATGGGGAAATATAAAACAGAAAGAGAAAGAAGGATTCATGTATAGAGTAAAGGACTCCTAGGTACAGAAGTGAGAACTCTGGAGAGCTCCATATCATAACTGCTTTCAAAAATAATTTTTCCTATTTCTTTCTTCAATAGCAATGGAAATCAATCAAAAGACACTCAGCAAAGATGGTATTCCACAAAAAAAGATCCAAAATAAGTGAAATATCCACATGAAAGCTCTGTTTCTCTGTGACCTCCATCTATAGGGATATTACTGCTTCTAATCCCTGTGTTGATACTCATGTATCTTTCTACAGGTTACAAACAACTTTCATTCAAACCATCTGATTTGACCTGGACAATGAGTATGTGAGGTAATTATTATTCCTATGTAACTGTGGGAAACTGGAGAAAGTAGGTGGCTTTTTTTTTTTTTAACTCACGACACTCTGCCTTTTATTTTAACAAAAGTGGTAGTGGAGCTAGACCTTGAACTTGAGGAATTTTCACCACAATGTGAGGGAGTCATTACATGTGCACTTCATCATGACCTGAGTAGTTCTAGCCTTCTAACCTTGCAGAAGACTCTGGTAAACTAATATAGATGTGTCCAGTATAAGCTTCCTTGCTCTACAAACATAGACTAAATCTCCCTGATGTTTCCCTGGATAGTAATGAAACAGATGATATGAGATGATATAGAAAAACATATGTGCTACCACATTCTTTGCATTTTCCCATAACTGTTGAGTATAAATGTGGAACAAGATGAGATGGAGCACGTTCCCGGTTGCAAGAACATGACCTGAAACCCATTCTAATTGGTCTGTCTTGTGAAAACATAGTCAGTGTCTAAGTGAGATTCCTTTACTCCCAGGTTGAGCAACACAGAGATGCTTTTGTTGACATTTCAAATATACATGGGTGAGTACAGCCCAAGAATGACCACTATATTCTCCAAACTTATTCTAGTTGTTAGAAAAACAGGGATAATAAAGGAGAACTGATTTCTATGGACCAGAAACTTTGTGAGATGAAAAGTGTATGCTTGGTGACTTTTCTTGCTGTCTGCAATAAATGGCAGAGATGCAAGGTTAAATATCAAAAGATGGATGAATAAGCAATCCATTTCAAATCAACAAAAATTTATTCAGTATAACTCAAAAATTATGACGTTGTTGATTCTAAATGAGTTTCTAATCTTATGAAAAGAAATTGCATTTACTATATTGAAGCATAGAGATAGAGTATCTGACTAGAAAATGAGTAAGAAACATTTGGTATAATTCAATGTATAGTAAGTGTTGTAGTAAAGGAGAAGGAGAGAGATAAGACAAAGTAGACAGAGAGAGAAAGAGAGAGATCATTGGGCCTGGAATTTTTAAAGCTGGCATCGTGAAAATTAGAGAAAATCTATGGTTTGAAGGCCTTGTAAAATCTAGTTAGAGGAAAGAATTAGATAAATTTTTTGTATGATACAAACAACATAAACCCTAAAGATAATTCTAGGAGAATGCTGTAGAGAAGTCTAATTAACTGTATTAGAAAGAGCAGTCCTGGGGTTGGGACAAGGCAGTGACAAACTCTATTTGGCAAATATACAAAACTGTGGGGCCATGGGCCTTGAAATATTCCATGGTGCAACAGAAAGCAGAACTCAGTTAATAAGCCTCATGGGCCAAACAGAGACTACCTGAAGTCTGATTAAAGAAAACATGAGGACTTCTTTTCTCATCACTGCCAATGACATATCATACACAAAAAATGAATGGTCATGTAAAAAACTTAATTTGTTGTTTAATTTTAATTGAAAAATATAAACTATAATTATTTTAAATTAAGAAACCTACTTCATAAAAACAAGCAACAAATATTATTTTATCTCCATCCACAGTTAAAAGAGGAGAGCTGACATATAAACTTAAGTCTGAGCTCCAACTTTGAACCCTCCCCTTGAAAGAATCACAGAGCAATATTTTTTATGCAACTTTAACTTCACCTCTTAGGAGGGTATTTCGCTTTCAAGTTTGTTTTGAGGTTATCTAACCTTGAGGATGATAAAGAAAATAAAGCAAAAGAGAAAAAAACATAGTTAGCCTGACTATTTCTCCAGTGTTAAAAATAGTAACTAAAAACATACGATTTAGCTTGACTATTAAGTACACTGTTGCTTCTTTCCATAACTCAGCTTCATATTTAAAAATTCAAACAGCTCTCTAGTTTTATATATTGTAACTTAATTTATCCAACTGCAATTTAATATTAGAGAAAGAAGCAAATTCAAAAATTACATTAACTTTTATTTACCAAATGGCTAGCCAATTGTCACATTACACTTCTTAACTATTTGTCACACACACATATATACATGCATAATATGCTAGCTTTTAAATATACTAAATTCTTATATATACTTATATTATTTCAGAACATTCTTTATTACATAGACATATGTAATATGGATGTCCCAAAATTCACGCAAGAAGTAATTTTGATAGAAAACACAGGTTTATAATTAAAAATTGTAAATTTTTTATTGATTCATAAAGTATACAGTATAGGGTTATGTATGGAATAGCATATCGGGTAAATGGCCTCCACAGCTTTGCTGGCACATACGCACTCTTTTGTTGAAATTTTCCATGATTGTTTTGCATAAATGTGGCTGAATTTCGTTGATACAGCACTCAATTTCCTCCTTCAAGGCGTGGGTGGTCTTGGCTTGTTGGCATAAACCTTAGACTTCAAACCCCCCCCCCCCAAAAAAAAGTCCAACGGCGTTAAATTACATTATCTGGGCAGCCAATTCTGATTACCAAAACGGGAAATTACACGACCAGGAAATGACTCATGCAGCAATTGAGTAGTTTCTCGGGCTGTATGGCATGTGGCACCGGCTTGTTGAAACCACATGTCATCCATATCCATATCTTGCAATTTAGGCACAAAAACTGGATTATCATGTCACGATAGCGAGCACCATTAACTGTTATTGCCTGACCAGGCGCATTGTCGAAGAAGAATGGTCTGATGATGCCTCCAGCCCAAAATCCGCACCAAACAGTGACACGTTGTGGATGCATTTGTTTCTCAACAATCACCCGTGGATTTTCTGAACCCCCAATGCAACAATTTTGTCGATTAACCAAGCCATCAAGGTGAAAATGAGCCTCATCACTGAAGATGATTTTGTTCGAAAAATCAGCATCCACTTGTTGTTGTTCCATAATCCATTCAACGAACTCTATACGCCGTGCATGGTCAGTAGGCTTCAGTTCTTGAGTCAACTGAACTTTGTGAGCATGAAGATACAAATCTTTCGTGAGAATATGCTGTAGAGAGCTTCTCGAAACGTCCAATTCTTGACCATGGGGCTGAATTGATGTCCCTGGACTCTCAGCAACATTCTCACGAACTGCTTTGATGTTTTGTGTTGAATGACTTGTTGAAGGACAGCCACAGTATTTAAGATCACTAATTGATCTAGTCTCCCTAAATTTTTTAATTAATCTCTTCACAGCTGATGAAGTTAAATCACTATTCTGACCATATTTTGTATGAAAATTGGGACCTGTAGCTGCCAAACCTTCATTATTTAAAAAATATTTCTCAACAATGAAAATGCATTGTTGGGAAGCCGGGATGGCTCAGTGGGTTAAGCGCTCACTTTGCAGCGCTGGGGACCGAGGATCGAATCCCGGCCCCGGACCGTGCGGACCCATATGCTGAACTGGGAGCTCCCCCAGTTCAGTTCTCTCTCTGTCTCTGTCTCTGTATCTCTCTCTCTCTCTGTCAAAATAAATTAATTAATTAAAAAAAACAACAAGAGAAATTAAAAAAAGAAAAAAGGAAAATGCATTGTTCTTTCGTGTAGCGCTCCATTTTTAATAACCCTGAACTATCAGCTGTCATGCTGTCTTTTTTTTCCCGTTGGCAACACTTTACAACACAAATGACGCAGAATTCACATGAATTTTGGGACACCCAAAATTATATACACAATATGCAAATCCATTAATATATGTTTGTTATTACCAAACTTTTTAAATAGCTGCAACTTCAGAATTCTTTTAAATACCCACTCTTTTCTATTCATGCATGCTCAGATTATGTCCAGCTGTTTTCTCATATTTATTTAGGTTAATTTTCAAATATTCTGTCAATTGGTAAACAATCAACAAATATTCTGGCATCTTAATTGAGCTCACATTAAACTTAGAAATTATTTTTAAAATGGTGACCATCTACGTTATATTGAATCTATCTTAGAACAAGATATACGTACCTATTCCTTTACTCAAGTTGCCTTGTACGTACCACACTAGAGCATTCTACTTTTGGTCAATATATCCTTTGCTAACATGACCTAATAGTTACCCTAAATTAAATTCAGATATAGCTTTTCAGATCACTTATGTAGTATTGTAGAAATGTTAATATTCAGAAGAAATCAATAATTATCATTTGTCAATGCCTATTACCCTCTTTCACTTAATTTCTCCAGGACAAATTTTCTTTGTAAAATAAAGTGAGACAAGATGATGATCTCTAAGAAACCTCACACTGTGATCTTCAAAAGTTTTACAATTGTTCAATTCCACCACTTCCATGAAATGTTCTTTAAAATGCTCTCAGAGCGGGGATAGAAAAAGAAAATTCACAAAAAAAATCAAAGATTGACAGTCACTAGCCAGATTTTGTTATCCATTATTTATATACCGTAAGTGGCAAAATCTAGGTGCAATTTTTTCAAAAATATATTTCTAGGGATGCTGGGATAGCTCAGCAGTTTGAGCATTTGCCTTGTAATCACGAGGTCTGGGATTTGGTTCCTGGTCCTGGCCCATGAATACCCCATATGCTGAAGAGCTGCACACCTGGAAAAATGCCCAGATGGCTCAACGGTGAAGGTTCTCACCTCCCATGTGCGAGGCCCCTGGTTTGGTTCCCATCCTGCTGGCCCCGCATCCACCTGTGTGGAATGAAACTGTGCCACAACTAATGATGTACAACTATGGAGACTGCTCTGGGCCCTCCCTCTTTCTCTCACTCCCTCTCTCCTCTCAGACAATAAAAAATCTTTAAAAGTAAGAATGCCCCCAGGCAATGCCGTGTGACCTGAGTGGGCCTGGGTTTCAAGGAGTCACCGGGGAAGTGTTAGAAGAGTTCCATGGGCCAAATGCAGTCTCCAATTTGGCCACGTGGGGGAGGGCTCAACACAGGAAAAATAGCACCCACCTGTAACGTGAGGCTATCTCCACACAGGGATAATGTCGACTTTTCTTCTAGCCCTCACCCTGAAACTACAAAATTCAATCTTTCCCTTTATGTCTCCGGCACCTCTTGACTTGCCACACTCTGGCCAGAGCCCAGAGTGAGTGCTTGCAAGTGAGTGAGTCTGTGTACAAGCCCTTTCAGAGGATGTCTGCATTTCCAGCTGCCTTCTGTCTCACCAGGACAGATGAAATCCTGAGTGATTTTCACAGCCAGATGTTGTGGGAAGTCCTCTTCCCAGCACTGTATCGCTGGATAGGAAGCCCAATGTAAGGCTGAGATCCCTCACTTTTCATGGGGGATGTCCACTGCTGAGGTGGTACCTGATGCTCAACCACTACCTATGGGTTTGGGGTCAGCCAGTCTCATGTCTCTCTCGCTCCTGCCAGTCTTAATGCAACCTCTTTATATCCTTAGTTCTAGGGGTTCTGTTTAGCCAATCTTTATGTGGTTCCTGTGGTTGTTCATTCTATAATTTAGATATAATTTTAATGTGGTCATGGGAGGAGGCAGGCACAGCATTTTAACTATTCTGCCATATTTTTACCAATTCTAATTTACTGTTATGTTAGATGTCACCCCGTTGTTTTGCAGCTCCTATTGTTTCTGATGAGAAAGCTGATATTCTTGTTTTTGATGTCTACACATAATGAGTCTTTTCTCTGGCTCTTACTGAAATTTTTCTACTTATCACAGTTTTATCATAAGAAATTGGATTATGGTGTGCCTTTGTGTACTGTTCTTCTTCACGTTTCCTATGTTTAGTGTTTATCTGTTCTTGTAACTGTGGATTTATGCCATATTTTGCCATGTATAATGCTATCCATGTATAATGTGCATCCATGTTTTGGGCCCAAACTTTCAGGAAAAAAAATTTTCATTTTAATTTTTTAATTCAAAATTTTATTTGTGAATATTTAGGTACTTGTTTTTTGTATTATAAGGGAATTTTAGCATTTATTTTAAAATATATTATGGTACAATAATTTTATGAACAAATAATAAATTACAAAACAGATACAAGGTCAGAGAAAGGGAGGTGAGCAGAAGAAAAGGGAAAGGAAGAGACAAGGTCATGGATCATGACTCAGAGCCCAACTGAAGAGGGAGTGAGCTGGGAGCCTGGGAACATGGGATGAAATGCAGCCCCAGGTGGGCTGGAAGCAGAGAGCTGACAAGGGTGGAGACACGGGAAGCAGAAGTACAACGCGACCCTGGATGAGTTGGGGCCCAAGCCAAGGTGATTATCATATTCCAGGATATTGTTCTCATATGAATATGGTTATTGATTTCTAGAGTTATACTTTTATCTTGTAAGCATAAATAAAATAATTAAAAAAGCATATAGATATGGAAGTAGTTCTACCCATGTATAATGTAGATCCTTATTTTTCCCTCACAAATCTGAGCAAAAGGTGTACATTACACATAGCCAAACATGCTAATTTCTATGAAATTAAAAATATGTAGGCCATTATTTCTTATCTTCTCACTTCTTTGGCACTCCAATTACACACATATTTGAAAAATTGAAGTTGTCCCAGAATTCACTGAGGGTCTATTAATTCACAGACATTTGGTCCAGTTTAAAACATACATAAAGCCATTTTGTTCACAGTAAAAGTTCTTGATTATGTACCATTACCAGCTAAGCTACAAAAAAAAAAAAATTTATGTACAGAGGAACAATGATATAAATGATAGCTAATCCTTGTTAGAAATAATGGGAGTCAGAAGACAATAAAATGGCACCTCAAAGTGTTGAAAAGATGAAGGGTTGAGAAAGCCTTTAATTGAAAATGTTACAACAGTGAAGGACAAATAAAAACATTTTCAAATAAATCAGAGTTGGAAAACATTGTTCCTGTAGTCCTACACTATGAGAAGCACTAAGGAAGTTCTCCTAACTAAAGGAAAATAACAATTAGAAGTGTGAACGTAGAGAAATAATAAAGTGCTAAAAATTGCAAAATGTAAGAAAATATAGAAAATACTATTTTGCTTTCTTATGTTAAAAAAATTTAACTGACTATAGCAACAGTAGAAACATTACATTTTGGTGTTACTAGTTCATATAAAATAAAATAGACACGAGGCTGCTAGTCAGATAAGATGAACGTATCAGCTTTAGTATTAAGTAAGCGGACCATTATCTGTAGAAAGCAGAGCTCTCTATTTTTTATATTGACAAAGTACACCTTAGTCTTAAGGCCAGATGAGGCCTTCTACTTCTTTTTGCCTGATCCACTGTCAACAAAAAGAAAATTTTTGACATCTCCCACAGGGAGAAAAGGGATTCCATGTCCCAATCTATAGCAAACTCTTCATTAACCGGAGCTCAAGCACCAGCACACTCAAAAGCAACCAGCAAAATTTTACCAGTTGCTTTAGAGTGTAGGTTCCTTGAGTTCCAGTTAATAGATATTACAGTTTACTTACATTTATCTGGCATATACCCATCCCTATGGATGCCAGTTAACTGAGAGCCTACTGTATTTAACTTCGGGGAGTAAGAGTGGTAGAGAGTGCAAAAAACTTCCATTTTTCTCTTAATAATTGAGCTTTTCCTAAGAACTCACTTTCTTACATTTGAAGCACTGTAGCTCCACCCAATGCTAAAATCATGGCCCAGAGCATTTTAGGCTGACCCTTCAGAATTAGCTATTCCTCCTCAGTTAACAAAGCAGGTAACAAATGGAAAAATCCAAGACTCCCAGAATGTGGGGAAGAAAAGAGTTATAGAGAGAGAGAGTAGCTTGCCTCAGTTCAGGCAGCTAACAGGATGACATGAGATTTACATCTGGTCATGTTATCCTAGGAGCCAAGCTCTTAGTCATTTCACTGTGCTGTCTTCTTCATGTGTTTATCCATTTGTTCATTTCCTAAATACCAGGCATCAGTATAATATGATGGCAGCATCTGTCACTGAAAAACAAGTATCGATCACCCAGTCAGTACCAGACCCTGCTTCCCAGCACATCAAAAATGTTCAACAAGGGGAAGCCGGGATGGCTCAGTGGGTTGGGCGCTCACTTTGCAGCGCAGGGGACTGAGGATCGAATCCCGGCCCCGGCCCGTGCGGAACCATGTGCTGAGCTGGGAGCTCCCCTAGTTCAGTTCTCTCTCTGTCTCTGTACCTTTCTCTCTCTCTCTCTCAAAAATAAATAAATAAATAAATAAACAAATAAATAAATAAATAAAGATACTAAAAAAAAAAAAAATGTTCAACTTTTCCTCTCACATATTCATAGAGACAATGTCTCTCTCCATGGATGTTTTGGACAGGACCCAATATCAAGAATATTTTGGCTGGGAAGCCGGGATGGCTCAGTGGGTTAAGTGCTCACTTTGCAGCCCCAGGGACCGAGGATCGAATCCCGGCCCCGGCCCATGTGGACCCACATGCTGAACTGGGGAGTGCCCCCAGGTCAGTTCTCACCGGGGTGAGACCCCGGCCCAGTTCCTGCCCTGTGCAGCCCTGCGCCCACCTGTGGAGTGAAACTATGTGGAAAAACTAATGATGTGCAACTATGTAGACTCTTCTGGGCCCTCCCCCTTCTCTCTGTCTCTGTCTCTGTATCTCTCTCTGTCAAAAACAATAAAAATAAATGTTTACAAAAAAAATTTTTTAAAAGAATATTTTGGCTTGAGTCAAATGCCTCAATGGACATTTTGGAGAAGACCAAATGTCCTGCAAGGATTCCGTTCATTTCTTTAAAATATTTTGAGACTTATTTTGTAGTCCAGTATATTATTGTTGACTCGTTTATCTTGGTGAATATTGCAGGTACACTTGAGAAGCAGGTATATTCTTACAGTGCTGGAGGTATTGGTCTATAAATGCCAATTAGGTTAACAATGTTGATAATATTGTTCAGGTTTTATATCTGTATTTATTCTTTGCCAGGATTTCCTGTCAGTGATTGAGAAAAGGACTTCAGAGTCTCTAATCATGTTTGTGAAGACTTTTGTATCTCTCTTTATTCAATTTAGCTTCATATATTTTGACTCCTTAGTATACATACCTGTACACAGAATTTTTGTGTCTTCCCAGTGGATTCCATCATGTCATCATTGTGAAATTTTCCCCTTTATATTTAATGTTACTCCTTGTGTTACAGTGTACTTTCCTTGTCAAAACAGTGATACCGTTTTTCTCATGCTTACTTACATTATGTCATTTTTTATTTTTCTAATTTTTGTTTTTCCATGTCTTAAACAATAAAATGTCTTTTAAAAATGGCATACAGTAGTAGCAACTTGCTTTTTTTTTTTTTTAAAGATTTTATTGATTTTTGACAGAGAGAAACAGACAGAGAGAGAGACAGAGAGAAGGCAGAGGGCCCAGAGCAGTCTCCATAGTTGACATTAGTTTTCCATATAGTTTCATTCCACAGGTGGGTGCCGGGCTGCGCAGGGCAGGAACTGGGCCTGGAGCCTCCCACATAGGTCCCGGCAAGAACTGAACTGGGGGCACACCCAGTTCAGCATGTGCGTCCATATGGGCCAGGATTCAATCCTTGGTCCCCAGGGTTTCAAAGCTAGCGCTTAACCCGCTGAGCCATCCCAGTTTTCCCGCAGCTTGCTTTTTTAATGCAGTATAACAACTTCTGCATCTGAATTAGAGCTTTTAGAATATATATTTGTAATATAGTTATTAGTATGATGAGGTATAAGTCTCCCGTTTTGTTATTTGGGTTTTTTTCCTACTTGTCCCATCTGTATTTTGTTCCTTTGTCCCTCCTTTACTTACGTTACATTAGTAGTTTCTTAAGATTTCATTCTATGACCTCTACTGGCTTACTATTCTTCTTGGTATTTTTCAGTGGTTGCTTGAGGGAACACAATATTAAACCTCAACTTCTCAAAATTTTTGTTTAATATTTTACTACATTATGTGCAATGTAAAAAACCTTAAACATATTTAAGCGATTCAATTTAACCCACTCTTGTTCATTACACTACTGTTTTCATATATTTTGGCTTGGCCCCTAGAGTTAAATGACCAAATTTAAATCATGTGTAATTCTCTTGTTAGCTTCTTGAACTTGGGCGAGTTACTTACTCACTCTAAAACTCAATTTTCTAATATATAGAAGAAAGACTAAGAAAAGATAAAATACTGCCATTTGGGACAACATGTAATTTTTACCAACCTATGTCAACCCAGTAAATTTAATAATTAATTTTAAATAAAGGAACAATGTAGTTTCTACCTCATAAACCTGTTGTGAGAATTCAATAACTGATTGCAAAGTACTTGGTGTACAAAGAAAGACTCTTCAAATGTCATTACTAACATATAAAACTGGCTTTAAATTTGAATGTGTTAATAAATGTAAATAACAGTATATTTTCTTAAACTTAGTAAATAGTCAAATAAAAGTGCACTGGTATAATAATGTAATTATTAATAATATCAATATTACTGATATTATTATTGTTATTGTTAAATTATTATATGTAGCAACTTCATGTTTTCCTCTAAATCTAAAAGCACCATTCAATAATTCATCTCAGGATGATATATTCTAACTGAATTCAAATCCAATCTCTCTTCATTTCTAATCAAAGTTTTATTAGTAGTTCCAGATAAAATATATATTATCTGAGTTGCTGGTTTTGAGGCATGCACTTCTCCTACAGTATAAAATATTCTTTTATTCATTTTTAAAGCTTCATGAAATTTTAAATTTTACCAACCTGGTATCCATTTAGGCTAGCCTTGATTTTTCTTTTTTATTCTTTTTTGGGGGGTCAGGGGGGCGGTGGGGAGTAATACTGGGAATATTATGGCACAGTCACTAATCCACCTCTTTTTGTCTATACTTCACTGGGATAACAAGTGAGGGTAAATTTAGATAGAAAAGGGGAAAGGATAAGACACAGTCCATAAGAGTATTTAAACAGTCACTAAATCATGTTGTTTAGGAGGAGGATAATCAGATTGCAGAAAGGATCTAGAAGATATGAAAGATAACCTTTACCTATGAGAGCTGTCTGGAAAAAAACCTAGCCATTGTCAAAATAACGAGAATGAGTATATGGCTGGAAACTTTCCGGACAACCCTCATACTTCAACATATGTTCTCAATTTGGACAATATCCCATAGAATAATTTAATGTTATAGAGTAGTTTCTGAGTTAAATCAGTTAATCACTTAGAAATTTTCATTTTCCCAAACTCATTACACAAACCACCTCTCAGGTTCATATCTCATCTTTATTCTAAAATTAAACTTTGTCTCAAAAGGTCATTATTTTTTTCTCAGAATATAGATATCATAAGATGTGTCAAACCATTTAACACATTTACTTTTTCTTGGCCTGTTCCAATAAGGAAAGCTTTGGGGTCAGGAGGGCAGCAAAACATCCTCCAGATATTAGAATTGATATCAGTTAGGTTTCAGTGAAGGATGCAGAAACAATGCTTAGAAATTTGAGCAAGGGGGACTAGGGGCATATGTGCTCACAAAATCACCAGGTGTCTTTAGGAAATGAATGCAGACTAGACTGCAATCCAGGATTGACTCCGAGATCGCACAGATTGAGGCCACTGGGAAGGGTAGGACACAGCTGGAAAGAGCTCGTCCCCCAGTAACTAGCACAGCAGTCAACACTCCAAGGACATCTCTAATTCCTAAAAATCAGAGCAAGGCTGCCACCTCACTGACCCCTTTTTCCCAGATTAAAAAGGGATAGCTTTTATTATCTCACCATTCTATCTAATTTAATGAGACAAGATTTCATAGTCTTAGAATGTTGGAATATTTTTCTCTAGACAGATCATTCTGATCAGTGCACAATCATCTCTTATCTATTGTAGATTTAAAAGCATAATTTCTTTGGCATATGAACCTCTAGCAGCTTCTCCTTTTCAAGGAGAGAGGGAAAAAACACAATTTACTACAAATAAAAATTACCAATAAACAGTTTGACTTGACAGTATATTTCCTAATTCCAACCAAGCTTAGACAACCAACCACAGAACGTTTTTTTGATTGTTAAATGTGTTGGGGTGACATTGGTTGGTAAAAATCATAAAGGCTCCAGGTGTACAGTTCTACATTACATTGTCTGTACATTGCATTATGTGCTCACCACCCAGAGTCAGCTCTTTTTCCATCACTATATATTTAATAGAACTTTTTTTTTTTTTTAATTTATTGTTAAATTTGATGAGGTTACATTGGTTGGTAACAATTAGACAGTTTACAGATGTACAAGTCCACCTCACATCATTCATGCATCATATTATGTGCCCATCACTCAGTATCAGCTCCCCTTCCATCACCTTATATCTAGTGCCCACTCCCACCTCCCCCCACAACTGTGTCCCCCTCCCCCCCCATCCTGGTAACCACCAAACCATTGAGTGTGTCCATAATGCTGGT